>CATIWR010519605.1:0-25019 GCA_949677035.1 Omphalea diandra | reverse complement strand
AAAAATATTAATTTCTAATAATTTCTCTCTGTTTATTTTTATTCACTGTCATTTTTTTTTTATATATATATATATATATATATATATATATATATATATATATATATATATATATATATATATATATTTTCCCTGGGCTTTTCACCATTTGAACAAATTTCAATTTGAACGTTGGTACAGTTTCCTAATTTTATGAAGAAAATGAATAAATAAATTTTTAGGCAGTGTTTAACTACTGCATGACCAAGTTTTATCAATGTCGATAACAATTCAAATGTTGATGTTTCCATTCTGTACTTTGATATTTAGGGAGCTATGATTGTAGATCAACATGTATGCATAACATGTTGGGGAACTTATATTGATCAGACTTATCCTTGGAATGGTCCTTCATGGAAGACAAAAAACCATGTTGGTTCAACAGTATGCATCTGTGTCTTTTGATCATAGTTCTGTGTTCAATGCTCTTTTCAATGTCCCATTTATTAGGTAAGCTTGTGCAGTAATTGAAATTGTCAACTTTGCTGATTTCAGAGAATTTTAAGTCTTCAAAAATTATTGTTTGGGAGAGGAGGGGGAGGGGTGAATAATTGTTTTTACCTCTTGCAAACGATTGGATGGAGATTTACAATTAGCACAATCTCATTTGGATTGGGAGCTTAACTGTGACAATGCATTGATTTGAATTCAATGAAAGGCAACAGTAGAAATTAAGGCAGAGCAGAAATTTAGTCCATCATGGAATTTGTTAAATAGGTCATGCAACTAATCCAGGACGTCTTAGGATACAAGGCTATTATTTTCTTTTAAGTTTGAATGGATTTTAACGTTCTTCATTTTTGTGACAAACATCAAGATTCTCATCTAATATCTGTGATATATTGAAGAATCTAGCAATTAAAGCTTAGTCCAGGAGCTCACATAATTGTCTGGAAAGTTTGTTGGATAGTTTTGAGTTTGAGGGATTTGTTATAACTGTGTAACAGCCTTAGAGGATGGACTGCTTAGGTTCATTAATCATCTATTTTCCGTCAGCTCAACTATATAAGCTGTGGCAAGTTGCAGAATTAATCAGTTGTTGCGTAATAAGAATCTTGGACTTTTCTGTTATGTCTTCTATCCCTCTGTCTCTCTTTCCTTTCACTTTCTCCACTTCTGATTTTTCCTTGCTTTCTCAGTTCCCAAAATAGTACGGTAAATCTTCTCTGCATTAAGTTGTACAAAGCAGTTCTGATCCACTTCTCACTGAAAATTACACAAAATTATTTTAGATTGATGACTTATGTTGATTAAGTTTCTTAGATTGATGACTTGGCATATCATTTTGGCCTAATAACTAAGGGGCAGTTTGATTTGGAGTAAATCACAAACTTTCATGTAAATTTAATGTGTTATGGATTCATCACTCGTTGCTCTGGAAGTGAAATTTCCCTTCGTATTACTGTCATTGATTTCGCATCTTATTTTAATATTTACAATATTTCACAACTTTTCAGATCAGATCCCCCCGCCCCACCTTTTTCTCCCCCTCTTTCTTTCTTCTATTTTGGTCTCAGTAACCTAGTTATCCAGCTTTTAAATGTTGTGTCCTGGAATTAATGTTCTCCTGTTGCTAACTATTTCCTGGTTTAATTCATGATATCATGCTCAATATTTGTGCATGGGAAGTGGCTCAATTTCAGTAGTTCAAAGTGAGCTTTAAGCTTTTCTTTTGAACTAACTCTAAAGGAATCATACCAGGGTGTTCATATGAGCCAGTATGCTACTACTCCTGGAGGAGCAGTGACTGTAGCTCAGGAAGTAGTCAAAACAATGCTAGCGAAAGGATACGTTTTAGGAAAAGATGCATTGATCAAAGCAAAAAGCTTTTGATGAATCTCATCAAGTATCAGCTACAGCAGCAGCCAAGGTTGCTGAGCTTAGCAAAAGAATTGGACTCACTAACAATATTCAGGCAGGCATGCAAACTGTAAAATCCATATATGAGAAGTTCCATGTCTCAGATATCACTGGATCAGCTGTATTAGCTACTGGTACAGCTGCTGTAGTTGCACCTACTTATACAGGGAAGGCAGCTGTAGCAGCTGCTAATGCCGTGTACAATAAGTTCCATGTCTCAGATGTCACTGCATCAGCTGTATTAGCTACTGGTACAGCTGCTGTGGTTGCACCTACTTATACAGGGAAGGCAGCTGTAGCAGCTGCTAATGCCGTGTACAATAGCAGTTATTTTGCCAAGGGAGCTCTTTGGGTTTCAGACATTTTAACCTGTGCAGCGCGAGCTGCTGCTGATTTTGGCAATAAGGATAGTCAACAACTGTATCTATCATCGGCCATAAACAGCAATATGTTGTTCTCTTCGTTCTTGTGTACAAATAAATAATCTTCTCTTGAATATCAGGCCAGTGGTTGTTTATTAGAGCGAGACTAGAAATTACAGTGCATAAGCCTGATTCTGCACGGTTTAGATAGCTGCTAATGCATCTTATGCACTCTTAAGTGTTCATATTGTATAGTTGTAAGTTATATTTTGGTTTTGATCCATTTACATGTGTACGTGTTAATGTTGGATGATAATAGAATCTGTTAGCAAAAAAAAAAAAAAAAAACACATTGATAGTAAATGTGAGCAATTAAAAACTATTGTTTGAGCTTGATAGTGCTCTTGGTTCTGAGATCCTAGGTGTTTAACAAAGACCACTAACTTGCAATTGCTTTACCTGTTCTACTATTTATCTTAGCGGACTTAACAGGGAATATGCCATCATTTCATCCAGGCACATGATTCTCGGTTCATCAGCAGCATAACTTTCCATGTAAAGATAATTATAAGCTTTGCAGTATTGGCATGCATACCAACTGCCTCTGCAATACTGAATCTGTTTCCAACTCGGATTAAGATTAGTGCTTATCTTAAAAGAGTTTTTTAATGCATTTAAGATAGAGACTAACTGCTGAGGTCATTTACAGAATTAGGCGACAATAGTCTGCGTATATCATCTGAGTTTAACAGTGTTGGTAGAAACTGTCTTTGCAAGAACATTGACATTTTCAGACTAACTTTTGGGCTATCAGGAGTTCTTAAATGCAATGCAGATGACGTAAAAATAACCAAGGATGACCTATGTGGCGGAAGAAGACTACATAAATACATTCTTGAGTTCTGGATTCTGAAACTTATGGTCACTTAATCTTCAAGCTTCTCTTCATTGAGTTCCAAGACCTTTCTCTACTGAATGTTGTTGCGATCCAAAGTTAAGTTGATTATGTAGTTTGATATATCATGCCTATAAAGTATTCCTCAAAAGTAAATAATCTTTTACACATTGTTAGTTATAGTCCTCCAATCGCAAAAGGGGATGAGCTTGTTAAGAATGAACACGCGTTAGCTTAAGGGAGACTGTGTTTTATATAATCATTGTAATGCTTGAGTTAGTAAGAGTAAAGGAGGCTTGGGAATTTGAGAAAATTTGAGAGCTTATTAATATAACAATGAAAACCCTATATCAACTAAATAAGGTTTAAATTATAATTAAAATTATCTAAAAAATAATTTCAATAAACATACAACTTAAATTAATTTTTGAAAATTTAAAAGATAAAGAATTAGAATAGTGACTCGTGAAAGTTTTAAAGAATTTCAAATTGTTTCATTATATATATAATATATAATATAGAAAGAATATATCTAGTGTGATATGTTGAAATATGAATAGTTATTATGATAATTTGAATAACCTAATATACAATCTTGAACATTAAACATACCACATAATTAACAGTTAATGAAATGGTAAACTATATTTCATTAAGTAAAGGGTAGTTCTCTTACCCTTGCATATACTTTTCCTAAAATATTTTCATAAAATTTTTCTTTTTATCATTAACATGTTTATAAAATTATCCTCAATAAAAATAAAACTTAATTAATGAATTAAACTAAAATCATCAACATAAATTTTTAACCTTAAACACATAGTAAGCAACAAACTATAACAAAGGAGAAACTCTTAGAGATCCTATTTCACCATATTGTTCATATCAATCACATTCTAAAAATCTTCAACTACTATGGTTATGAAATTGTAGGTGGTAGGAAGACTTGAAGGCATCCCTCTTTCCTTTACTTAACACTATTTTTTTCCTCTAAAACTACAATAATAATTGCATATATTATAATAAAGAGAGAGAGAAAAAAAAAACTATCAAATCATCATCAAGTGATTCAAACCTTATTATGACATGAAAAACTTAAATTATATGAGGCAGCAAAAACAATGCCACTCGACCAAGACATCACCCAAGGCCTACCAAAGCTCATGTGGGGAATCAACCAACCTCAATAACCTCATCCATAATATCACATATTTATCAACGTCATTAATCTAAAACTCATCCAACATACAATTGATCAAATCTTAACTTAGACATATAATCAATTCTTAAGTAACAAATAGGATTAATAAAATTCAAACTTTATATTGCATTCCATAAATCTTCAATTTATGTACTATTCTACAATCTCTTAATTATATGATAATTACATCATTCTTAAACATAAATATGACAACCATGAATAATGTTATGATTCCTATATTCAAAATACTTTTATTTGGCCTTTCATCTTTAAGAAAAATTTCTAAAATAATCTAATGTACGGTAAGGTGAGTTCTGACAAAAGCTCAATGAATAGTATAATGTATAAAATGATTATCTTACATATTCACATGCTTACATACCTTTTCACGATCATACATTTATCTTACAATCTTATGTACATATCAAATATCATATTATTCAAACATTTCATAAAAATAGCATACAAAAGGTGACTTAAGTCATTATATTTCCCATTTTGGCTTATAAGGGCCGCTTTTTTCTTCATGACTAAATAATGGAGCCTGTGGGCATCCTAACTTTTTTTTATAATAGACATCTAAGGGTTTGATTGCTACCAATAATTATGTAACATCCTTTCATAATCAATCACGACTATTGAGAAATTCTTATCACCCTTAATGTGGAGCAACACATAACATTTCATATTTTCAATAATTATTATTACATCATAAATATTTCTTATACCAACCCAATGCATATACTTTCATACTTTAAATACTACTTTGGCTTATTTAACGTAGCTATACATAAAATAATGATGCATGAATGCAATAATGTAATTAAAGATCATGAATATTATAATAAATTATAATAACTTACTACTTTCTTGAAAATCAACATCTAAAAATCTTCAACACCAAAAATTCTCTAATGCTCCAAGTTCTCTTTAGCTTTTACAAAGCTTTGGATTACCAAGCATAATATATAATTGTAAGGCATCTACACCCAAAGACATGGAGTGCTAATTTCTAAATTCCCATAAAAATAACATGTTAGAGTTTGAGTTTAAACTCTCACTCTAATCTAACTAATTATCCTTTTAATAGTAAGGTTTGAGCTGAGGATTGGATTGCTTAAGGTTTTAAAGATAATAAAATAATAATTCTTAGGTGTTTTTAAATGTTGGATTGAAGGAGAGAATGTTATCCACGGTTAGAATGCAAAATGAAGAGAGACCAAAGATGCAAGCTAGCTATATTTTAAAGATGAAGAAGAATTATATATTGATTGAAGTCTAAGTTGGAATGAAGAAGAGCCTTGAGCGATAAAGGAAAGTTGATGAAATGTTAAAGAAGATAAGTTGAATATACTTATAGAAAGGTGCAATTTGAAGTAGTATGTAGACTAACTTTGAAAGAATGACAAGACCTTTTTTATATGATTAAAAAGTTGAAAAAGCCAGATAACCAAGTGGTACACAAATCTAAGATGCATAGTGAATGTAATAGAATTTTAGTAGAGGATGGTCATACTAAATTTGAAGTTGTATTCAAATGGGTCAACTTTAAAATGACCTTTATAAGAATTTATAAAAATTTAGATAATGGGATATATATGTTTATTAAGTCTTATTTCGATCAAACCTAATAGATCATAATTTAGAGTTTTCTAAAGAGGGTTATAACTATTTGTATTCATGCTAAAGATGCATTGAATGCCCAATTCATTTTGAATAGTCATAGTAAATGACCATTCAATCATCTGAAGGGGTCATTTTAGTGAAATTGATTACTTATAAGGGTAAACTACCTATAAATGATTTTAAAACTCATGTAATATTTGAATGGACATTCAAGCATTTGAAAATCTTATTCAAGCCTATAATAGCTAGTTTTTTTCAAAAAAGGTGTTCTGAAACTTTTTTAAGGTTATAATAACTACTTTTGGTTCTTAGATATATAAGGAGACTTCAAATGTCATTTAGAAGGTTATCTAACATTATGAAGTGTGATAAGGATCATTTTAGCATATATTTTAGGTTAATAAAGTATGAGTTTTTCTTATTTTTATAGTGTTTATTTTGGAATAAGTTAATTTATGTCTCTTTTATGTTTGAATAGAAAATTCTCTAAAAAGAAGCTAAATTGCAGTTTCTAGTAGTGTCGCATAGGCTCTTGCATAGCTCATGCATTGGATCATGTAGAGATACAGAGTTGACCAATCAGTAGAGTAAAATCACATAAACAGTAAAGTGCGCAGGTTGTTGCATGGCTAATGCATCAGGCCATGCAAGGTGTCAAATCCAGATTTTAGAAACACAGTGTGGGTTGTCATTTAAGATAGAGATTTGACTTTTTTGGATAGAGATTCATAGTAAGAAAAAAAAAAAAAAAGAGCAAATTTTTAGAAGAGAAAAGTGGATCCAAGATCTACAACAAATAAAAAGAAGATTTTGTGAAACTTGGAAGCATTCTCTCTTAGGGTTTCATTATTTTGTTTATCAAGACTTCCTCTCTTGAAAATTCTTCTACTTAATTTAATGGATTCTTTTTTCGTTGTTTCTTTTCTTCTTTTAAGAAAAACTAATTCTTCAATTCTAGGGATTAAGCTAACAACTCAATATGTGTTTCATGAATCTATGAAGTAATTTTTGCTTTAATTGTGTTGGGTGTTTTGATTTGATATTGATTTAATATGTTTGAGCTTAATTGACCTTGTACGTATGAACAACTGCATATATGCAATGTTTGAGATTCTAGGTGATAGTGCAAGAGTGAAAGTCTAGGATTAGTCCCAACATATTAAACTAGAAGAGTGAAGCCGTGAGAGTATGCTCGACTTTTAAAGATATTCAAGGTTTATTCATGAAACTTAATGCATTGTTATTGAATTTTGTGACCATAAGAGTAGGAATAATTTCAATAATAATAGGCTCAATTTTGCTCAAGAGAGATTATTGGGTAATTTAGGAAAATCCATCTTCAAGCATAACTCATTCACGATTAGAACAAAGCCTTGGTATAATTATGGGATAGTATTGTGGTGTACCTGAATTCCCTATAAATCATTGTCATATGAGTTTCTTTTAATTAATTTCAGCTTTGTTTAATTATTTTGCAATTTCAGGTTTTATTTATTATCCTTTCATTATTCTGTTGCTAGATAATAAAAAAAATTTAATTCTTTGGTACTTATGAAACAATCCTCGTAGGAATATCTCTACTTATCATTGTATTACTTGAGCAATTTGTGCACTTGCAAATGTTATACAAGTAAAAAAATTTTGACGCCATTGCCAGGGATTGATTTTTCATAATATTAATTTCACTTAAGATTTCTATTAATCTAGTGTTTAAATTATACATATTTAATTTTTGTGCATTTAGTTGTGTTTTGTTTCTTTAGATAAGTGAAGCATTTAATGTCACAATGGCCGAAGAAGGAAGACAAAGAGCTTTAAGAGAATTTGCCATGCCACAAACACAAGAGGCTCAGTCAAACATTGCAAAACCCGCCATTATAGCCAATAATTTTGAGATCAAACCGATAATTATCCAGATAGTGCATTAAAACACATTTAGAGGTGAAACTACTAAGGATCCAAATACACATATCGCCAATTTTCATGAGATTTGTGCAACCTTCTAGATTAATGGGACAACAAATGATGAAATCTAATTGCAACTATCTCCCTTCTCCTTATGAGATAAAGCTAAAAGGTGGTTGAATTCTATGGCATCTAACTCATTTGCTACTTGGGAGGATCTTTCTAAGGCTTTATTGGCAAAATATTTTCCACCAGATAAGAACACACAATTGAGGCAAACAATTGCAAGCTTTCAACAAAAGTTAGGTGAGACATTATATGAAGCATGGGAGAGGTTTAAGGAGTTGTAAAGAAGATGCCCACATAATGGCTTTCCAAATTGGTTGACAATCCAAACTTTCTACAATGGGCTTAATCATTCAGTATGTATTGTTATATATGTCGCATTAGGAGGTGTACTCATAGGAAAGTCAATCAATGAAACTTATTCATTGTTAGAAGATATAGGCTCAAACAATTACCAATAGATAAGCAAAAGGGGGATTAACAAGAGATTTGCAAGTATTCAGGATATTGATGCTTATATTATGCTTAATGCCAAAATGGATGCTCTTATAAAGAAAATTGATGGTATAAGTGTGCATGCCATCACTACCCCACTTTTGAATCGTAAATGGTGTGAAGCCGCACATATGGGAACCAAATGCCAAGTGGGGAGTTCTTTTATTTAAAATTCAAGTGAGCAAGTACAATATGTTTCCAACTTCAATAGGTTTCCATATTCCAACATCTATAATCCTGGGTGGAGGAATCATCCCAACTTCTCATAGAGCAATCAAGCTAACCAAGCTAAGCTTCTCATCCTTTTGAGTTTCCCAAAGCCAACAAAGTAGAGTTTCCATAACTCAACTAATCTAGCAAGAAGAAAAGGAATCATGGGACATGTAAAAATTCTTAATTGAGAAATTTGAGAAGGTGGAGACAAAGCTAGACAAAATTGATAAGCTCGAACTAAGTGTGAATCAAATAGAGCAACACAACCGACATTTGGAGATGTAAATTAGGCAATTGGATAACACTATTAATGAAAGAATGCAAGGTACACTCCCTAGCAAGACTGAAATTAACCTAAGAGAACAATGCAAGGTAATTACTTTAAGAAATGGCATGGAGATGCTAGAAACCCCATGCAAGTGTAAGGATGAATGTAAGAAAATAGCCCTAAAAATTCCCAAAATTCCTAAAATCTCAGTCCAAGAAAGTGAAGAAACAACCTCAAAATTTAATTCATATAAGAAAGATAATGTGGAGGAAGCCAAGAGGAAGAAGGAAGTAAGCCTATATGTTCCACCTATTCCTTTTCCTCAATGTTTGCAAAAAGACAAGTTGGACAAGCAATATTCTAAGTTGGAGATGTTCAAGCAATTTTATGTTAATATTCCATTTGCTGAGGTCTTAGCGTAAATGCCAAAATATGTAAAATTTCTCAAATAACTTTTGTCTAATAAGAGAAAGTTGGAGCAATTTGAGATAATCACTCTTTCGAGGAATGTAGTGCCTTAATCCAAAACAAGCTTCCACCAAAGCTTAAGGATCCAGGGAGTTTCTCTATTCCTTATAAAATATCTCATTTCAAATTTGATAGAGCACTATGTGATTTAGGTACTAGCATTAGTCTAATTCCTCTTTTTATTTATAGGAAATTAAAGCTTTGTGAGATTTAACCAACTAAGGTAACATTACAATTAGTGAATTGTGTTATTAAACACTCGGTTGGAGTGGTGGAGAATGTTCTCATGCAAGTAAGGAAGTTTATTATACCAATAGATTTTAATATGCTCGATATGGATGTGGTGTAGATATGTTTTTAATCCTTAGAAGATCATTCTTTGCAATCACGAGAGCCATAATTGATGTGAAGAATGGAAAACTAATTTTGAACATGATGGGAGAACCAATGGAATTTTATGTTTTCAAAGTAGCAAAACAACCTTTTTTTCATTGAAGATTGCATTAAGGTGGAAATGGTTCATCAATTAGTACAAAGGGTTCCTAAAAAGGAGCAACTTAAGGATCCATTTGAAGCTTGCTTGATTCAAAAGGCATCACTATTGCATCAGGACCATGAAAATGTAGCCCGATTTTTAGAAGCAACTCCTCCATATGAAAATTGCAGGTTTAAGAATATGGGACAAGATAAGGCTTTTCCTTCAACCGAAAAAGCTTCAATTCTAAAGCCAAAACCTCTTGCTCTTCAGTTGAGATATTCATTCCAAGGTGATGCTTATGAAATGCTTGATTATATAAAAAGAAAAATAACCTATGGCATACTAAGCATATTCACAAGCCCTCATTTGAAGTTAGACAATAAGTGATGCAAGTTTTACCATATAGAGTTGTAGAGTTGCAAGGAGATGGTGCTGAAACGTTCAAAATGAATGGCCAATTTTTGGAACCTTCTTTTTGTAGTGATGCATTACAAAATAGAGAAATTTTTCTCTTAATTTCACTTTCAAGCTAAGAATTTGCAAAAAGTTGATCTAATAACTTTAAACAAGCGCTTGTTGGGTAGTAACCTAGCGGTTTCATTCATTTTGGTTTATTTATTTTAAAATTATACATGTTTTTTATTTTTAGATTTTAATTAATTTAGTGTTGGATTTTTAGAATTTCAAAAATTTTTGTTAGTTTAATTCATAGTTAGATTACGGTGTTTAGGTTTAATTCATATTACTTAATATTGATCTTAGCTTAATTATGCTAATTGTAGGTTGATTATGAAGAACTTATCATGAGAAAGTTAATTTGATGCAACTATAGAGAGCGAAAGCATGACTGATGAATGATAATAGAGGGAAATAATTAAAATAGTTGTAGCAGATTTGCATGGACCATGCGATGACCCACGCAAAACACACAAAGATGAGAGTTGGGTAAAGTATATGGAAACCCAACAAAAAGGAATTGTCTTTTAAGTTGAGGAAATGATCTTAAATTGGTGGAATGGCCTACTAATTATTCTAGGCAAGGTCCATTTTAATGGAAGTTAGGCTATTAGTTCTTTTTAATGGAAGATGAGAGTTAGGCTTTTTGTTCATGGGCCTAGTCCATATGAAGTAATTGCAAGGGTCTAGATAAACTTACTATGTTCTTTGCTTTGAATGAAGATTTTAACTATTTTCCTTTCTGAGATGCTTCACAAACTCCTTCCTTTGCAAACTTGATTTCAAGCAGACCTTCAATCAAGTTTTTCTTTCTCAGCTTATTAAGGAGTTCCATGCTCACATATCCTAGCCTTCTATGCTAGGTTTTCCCTTCATTCACTATAGATTCTAGACACTTAGCATCATTCTTAATAAGAGAATTTAAATCAATGATATAAATGTTATGAATTTTGTTACCAATGAACAATATTTTATTATCACTCATCCTTGACACATAGCAGGCTTGTGGTTTAAACATAACTCTGAGGCCTTTGTCACAAAGCTAATTTACACTCAACAGATTATGTTTGAGTCCATCAACAAGTAAAACTTTATCAAGAATGGGTGAGTCAACATCCTTACCAACTTTACCTATGCCAATAATTTTGGCTTTCCCATTATCTCCAAATGATACATTTTCAAGTCCTTTAGAGTTTTTTAGTTACATGAAGAACTATTTTTTTTCCTGCCATGTGCTTTTGAACATCCATTGTTTATATACCATTCTTGCTTTTCAACTTGGGATTTCAAGCACATATGCAAAATAAAGAGAATCAAGTCTTAGGTAGCTAAATCTTCTTGAGTCCTAGAGGGTTAGTTCTAGCCATTTGCTCATTATGCCTTATAGCAAGGCAATGATAGACAATGTGCTCATACACACCACAATAGAAGCATTCATCATTAAAATGCATTAGTGTCTTATTTCCAGGTAAAGCATGCATATGGTGTTTGTGAGGTTTGTAACTCCTACGAGCTAATTGTCTGAAAGTGTTTTTTATGTGAGGTGCTCTCATGTAAGGTGTAAACCTATATGCATGAGTATTCCAATTTTTGTGTCTTTGGAGACTTTGCCTCTTAAGCTTGTAAAAGTAATACATGTAGGCATAGTTGGCTTTAGAAAGAGCATGTCTCATTTGTATGTGAATATGCTGAGACTTATCCTTTGTGCCATTGGTTTTGACATTTCCCTTTTTGGGAACTTTTGGCATTTTCATAAGTGTAGGCATGCTAACTCCCTTAGCCTTGACAAAGACTGTCTTAAAAGCAGAAGGAGTAGTAAAGGTAGAATAATTATATCCTAATCCATGTTTAATGGATGGGCTCTTTTGAACTTTAAGAATGGAGTCTAGTTTCTCCTTTCTTTTGGTAAATTTGTTGAGATTATCCTTGAGCTTAGAGTTTTCAGCAACTAGAGACTCAACGTCCTTAACCAAAGTCTCTTGACTTTTAACATAATCCTTTAAAGATTTATTCTCTTTCTTCATAGCGGATGTGCTAGAATTGAGAGTCTCCACTTTTATGGTTAGCTTGGTGATAATAAAATATAACTTATCCCTAGAATAAGAATCAAAAGGATTTACCTCATTCTTACTGTCATTGTTAGTATCATTATCGGAGGAGTACTCACTTAAGGACTCATCTGATCTCTCCTCAATTGTCATGAGACATAGATTGGCTAGCTCTTTTCTTATGTCCTCCTCATCAGGTTTGGAGTCACTTATATCATCGTAAGTAGCTTTGTACACTTTTTTTTATCTTTCTTAGAGGTGTATTTCTTGGTAGGAGTTTTATTCTTCTTTACCTTAGGATAATCTAACTCGATGTGCCCTTTCTCATTGCATCCATACCATGAGTTGACTCTTACTTCTTTTCTTCTTGTATCTCCATGCCCTTTTACTCTTTGAAATAGATCTTTTTGCTTTGTTAGTTATGAGGACAAGGTGTTCATCTTTACAGCTGTTTTCATCATCACTAGAGATGTTAGCAAGTAAAAAAAAAAAAGGGATTCAGAGTGTACTTCTTTGGCTTTTAAAGCTAAGTCTTTCTTTCTTACTTTAAAGCTTTCAAATTTCTTCTTAAGAGTGATTTCATGAGCTAGAAGATTTCTCATGAGTTCATCCAGAGACAGGACTCCAACTTGTTACCCTTTTCTATGGCTATCTTTTTATCTTCTTACTTATCCTTGGGAAGAGTTATTAGGATCTTAGCAACCATATCTTCATTGACGTAAGACTTTTCAAGAGTTTTGAGAGTGCTCACAATGTTAATGAACCTATTGTACATTTCAATTATGGTCTCACCAAACTGGTATACAAAAGTTTCATACATATAAGTATGCATTTGTATCTTTTCTTTTTCACTTCATTGGTGCCTTCATGCTAAGTCTGCAAGGTGTCCCAAATTTCTTTTATCGATGTACACATTTGCAGCTTTGCATACATAGATTTATGGATAGAATAAAAGAGAGCATGCATGGCTTGTCTATTTTTTAGATTTGCCTTTTTTTTTTCTTCTGTTGTCCATTCACTCTTAAGCTTAGGAATAAGAACATCTCCAACTAATTTAATTGGAACTGCTTTTTCTTCTTCAACAATGTCACATAGATCTATAGTTTCACTGTCTATAAAGATTTCCATACCATTTTTCCAATATTCGTAGTCATCTCATTTGAAGAATGGTGACTTATGGATTGATTATGATTCCTCACGACTTGTTATGATCTTTACTCTAAGCACTTAAGACTTGATAGAAAGAAAAGCTTTGATACCAATTATTGTCCCTTGGTGCCATAAAAGGGGGGTTGAATAAGGCAATGGCAAGTAAAAAACCAAAGAAAACTATGTACGAAAATAATGAGAAATTGACACAATCAATTTATAGAAGTTCAACACAATCCTGCCTACGTCCTCTGTTCTAGTCTTCCACTACAACCTTTACTATCAAGATAAATTTCAAGTGTTATCAATTACCTCTACATCAATAGTTTTCAGGCATTGTTATAAGTATACTTCTGGGTGCTACTAAAACTGTTACCCAAAGTAGTTTACAAGTACTACCTTAAACCTTTCACAAAAATGGTTTTGATCTACTAAGATCTCCTAAACCAAAAACCTTTCTCTAAAGAATTTACAATTTAAAGATGAGAAAGAACACTCTCACTGAAGCAATAAACAATTAGATGAGAAAGAACACTCTCACTGAAGCAATAAACAATAATGACCACACTCACAAATTATGCTTAACTTGTTGGAGAGCTTTGAGAGATGTCTTAAGCTTGTTGTTCAACTTTATTTTTGAAGATGTCTTATGTAAGGTTTTAACAATTGATCTTCCTTTGAAGCAAGATCATACTTATTTTAACCCTTTTATTAACAAAATTTTTCATAACAAAATAAACTCGCTTTTGATCATTTTTGACTTTTCTCTACATAATCTCATTGTGGGAGAGTCCTTTTATAGGCAAAGACATAGAACTAGTCGTTAGAAGGAAGGTTGTCACTCCATATTATAAAGTAGTCATTCAACGCCTATTGGACAATTTCCACACTCGTTGTTGGGTGAAAATACAACTTCAATGACCGTTGATTTGATTGAAATGCCCATTGAAACTAGCTGTTAGAGAGATATTTGTTTAGATGCTTCTTTTCTTACTTTCTTAATTTTTTAGTTACCAACTCCTTTAATGACTATTGGAGCTTCTCAATGCCTGTTGAAAATAGTCTTCACTCCTGTTAGAATATGGACAATGCTCGTTTCAAATTTCTAAAAGGATGTGAACTTGATGCTCTATTTTTTAAGATTTTGTACAATGTTTCATGGCTATTGGCTTTGGTTCAATGCCTATTGAAAAGTATCCCAATGCCTATTAAACATTTAAACATTTCTCATTGGAAGGTCTAAAAACTCTAGCTTTACCTTTGTGCTTTTCCAATGGTCATTGGTATAAGCCCAACACTCGTGTCGAGACTTTAGGGGTTTTATTCACATCAAGTCATTTGGTCCAATGCCTGTTGAGGTATCGATGAGCAAATGACTTGATGTGAATAAAACCCCCAAAGCTCAAGTATTGAGAAATTGCAACGCCAATTATGAGGGTTATCTTGCAAAGCTCAAGTGATTTCAACATCCAACACCTATTGTGCTAAGAGAGAGTCGATGGTTAAGGGGTCTAGAAACCTTAACTCACATTTTGATTGTCATTTCAATGCCTGTTGAGAATCTCTAACTACCATTGATGAAGTCACAATGCTAGTTGAAATGCAACAACACCTATTGGCTTTGAATACTTGAAAATTTTCAAAAACTCTTCTTCTTAAAGGCTTTGGACAAAAGATTGATATACCTGAAAGATCTTACACACCAATTTGAAGAAGAGTTAGCTTTTAGATGTGTTTATAATCATCAAAACAAGCTTAATTTACCAAAACTCTTAAGCTAGATCTAATAATAACATGGTTAGAAACATTATTCTCTTTGGTCTTAATAAAGACTATTTGAGAAAAGAAAGGATTCATTGAAGTGGTGGCATTATAACCTAATCCCTATGTGATGGATGGACTTCTTTGAACCTCTAATGGATGGACTTCTTTAAACCTCAAAGATGGAGTCTAACTGCTCATTTCCTTTAATGAACTTAATGAGGCTTTCTTTAAGCTTAAGGTTCTCAACTGTGAGAGATTCAATCTCCTTAGCTAGAGTTCTTTAACCCTTAGCATAATCTTTTAAAGATTTGTTCTCCTTTTTAAGAGAGGAGGTGTTGACTTGAGAGTCTCAACTTTCATAGTGAATTTAGCAAGCATATAGTGTAGTTCTTCTTTAGAGTAAGAGTTAAAAGGATTTATGTCTTTGTCACCATCACTATCACTATCACTGTTGGATGAGTGTTAATTTAAGGATTTGTTTGGTTGCTCCTCAGTTGCCATAAGATAGAGGTTAGCTAGCTCTTTTTTTATTCCATCTTCATCAGATTTGGAGTCACTAGTATCATCTCAAGTGACTTTGTACACTTCCTTTCCTTTTTTAGAGGTATGTTTTATGGAAGGGAACTTGCTCTTCTTTATCTTAGGATAATCTTATTTAATATGCCTTTTTCTCATTGCATCCATAGCATAGCAAATGAGTTGACTCTTAGTCCCTCTTTTCCTATGTCTTTTTACCCTTTTTCTCTTTTTGCTTGAAAGGATTTTTTTTTTTACTTGGTTGGTGATAAGGGCAAGCTACTCATCTTCACTACTATATTCATCAGCATTGGAAGAATAAGAAGTAGATAGAGATTCGAAATGTACCTCTTTAGCTTTCAACGTCAAGTCATTCTTTCTCATTATTGTGTTTTCAACAAGTTTTTCAAGAGTGAGTTCATGAGCCAATAACATTCCTATAAATCATCAAATGATAGGTCCCTCAATTTGTTGGCTTCATCTATAGCTGCCTTCGTAGCTTTTCACTTATCTTTAGGAAGAATTCTCAAGATATTTGCTAGCATGTCCTCATTTGAACAAGACTTTCCTAAAGTTCTGAGAGTGCCATAATATCTATAAATCTATTGTACATCTCAATAATGGTTTCACCACATTGGTATACAAAGGCTTCATACATGTATGTATGCAAATGAATCTTTTTCCTTTTTACTTCACTAGTTCCTTCATGTTAAGTTTGAAAGGTGTCCCATATTTTTTTAACTGATGTACACATTTGTAACTTAGCATACTGAGACTTATGGATTACACAGAAAAAACATACATTGTTTTTTTATTCTTTAAGTTTGTCTTCTTTTCTTCAACAGTCCATTAACTTTTAGGCTTTGGTACTAGAACTTCTCCCACTAGCTTTGTTGGTATCTCTCTTCCTTCTTCAACAATTCTTATAAGTCAATGGTTTCACCATCAAGAAATATCTTAATACGATTCTTCTAGTACCCATAGTCATCTCCTCTGAAGAATGCTGGCTTGTGGATGAATTGTGATTCTTCATGACTTGCCATGATCTTTGCTCTGAGCACTTAAGATGTGATGAAGAGATTAACTCTTATACCAATTTTTATCCCTTGGTGCTCTAAAAGGGGGGTTGAATAAGGCAATGACAAGTAATTATAAACAAAAACTAAGTGCGAAAATGAATGAAGAATCAAGACACAAGATTTATAGAGATTCGACACAACTTGCCTACGCCCTCTCCTTTAGCATTCTCACTAAAGCCTTCACTATCAAGATACCTTAAGGTGCTATTAACCACCTTTACAACTTTAGTTTTTATGCATTATCAAGCCATTACAAGTAGACTTATGAGTGCTACTAGAACTTATCCCAAAGTAATTTCCATTTACTACCTTAAACTTTTCACAAAGTATGGTTTTTAAGATCTCTTAAGATCTTTGAATCAAGGGTTTCTTCAAACAAAATACAACTTTAAAGATGAGGATAACTTTGTTGTGAGATCCAGAAGACTTTGCTCATGCTAGAGTGATATTCTAATGCCTGTTGAGTTACTTCAATGCCCGTTGCTAGAGTCATAACGCCTGTTGAATTATTGTAACACTCATTGGACTGTCAAGCTTAGTTTGCTTGATTTTTACTCTCATAATACTTAGAGTTTTCAATCATAACTCTTTCTTCAATCATCATGGTTTTAATGAATCGATATACTGCAAGAATTAACATAGATAACTTGAACAAACGTTAACTCTTAGATATGTTTGTGATCATCAAAATGAGACTTGATTCAACAATACTAAGCCCTCAAACCTAAATCTAACTCAAACAAACTAATACTTAATTTTTAATATGAATTTATCTTAAACTCATATGCACATTATTTGATTTTTACCGACCAAAATTTTTAGTAAAATAGAAATGAATCTAATAATAATATATATGAAATAAAAAAATTAATCTTTTTACTTAACATATCAATCATAATGAAATACTTATGGCTTGATATTTTATATATTTTTATTTTTTTATTAAAAAATGAGGCATAAGAATCACTCATGACTAGACATATAATATGCTACTAAATTATTTTAACATGCTAAGTACTTTTCTTTTTTTTTTTTTTTTCGTTTATCCTAATAATTGTTATTTATGTTTTACTTTTAGATTTTTAAACCAAACATAAGCTCATTTTATGTTTTACTTCCTAGAAAAAAAAGAAATATCCCTTAATATTTTCAAAAGTCTTAATTATTTAAATAATTAAGTACTTATGCTTTTTTTTTTTCTCCATACAATGGATATGGATATTAATTTTGTAAATAAAGATATATAATAATTTTATTATAATGAAAAATTTTGTACATCATTTACATTTCTTTAATAAAAATATTTTTGTAACTAATTATCAATTTTTGAAATAATTATAGTAATATTAAATCTAAAAAATTAAAGTTGTACTAATAGTTTCTCTAATTATCATGGTCAATTAGAAATTTTATATCGATTAATTTATATTTTAAAATTAATAATGAAGTATAAAATTTTTTAAAATCTAGTAAGATATGTTCTATTTGAGAGATCCTGGATATATTGAACTAGACTAATTAACCATATCGAATATACTCAAAATTGAAAAGAACCTAAATACTTGAATAATAACTAAATCGAGTTGAATCAAAGTAGTAATTCAAAATAGTATCGATCATTAAATTTTATCCAACCCAGATAGCTGAATCAATATATACTTATTTGAACAATTTTACACACACACATACAAAAACACATAGTTATAGGTAGAATAATATTATAAATTCTCTTTTTTTTTTTTTGCAAATTTAATTTTTAAAATAAATTTGAATATTCAAATATCCATTTTAAACAGAATCTACTTATTAGTCCACAAATATTCAAACTAGATCAATATGAAAATTAATTCAATATGAGATAAACATTTCTTCATTCTGTCTAGCATCGATTCCTTTATTTTTCAAATATCTGAATTTCAATCAAATTTTGAATAATTTTGAATAATCGATCTAAAATTAAACCTGATAATCTCTAATGTCCACTTATAAAAATACACGCCACCAACTACAATTTATATTAATAAGACAAGAACATACCTAAACAACATAAGAAAAAAAATGTTGAATTATTCTTGTTTATGCTATTGAACTTCAAACACTTTGGTTTATGCCATCAAAATTTTTCATTTTAAGAGGTTTCAATATAATAAAAATGAAATTGATAAAGAAATTCATAAATATAATTTAAAAGAACAAAATTTATATTATTTTATAACCATTGAAAAGCACTAAAAATTATAAAAAGAAATAAAACTTGTGATTTTAAATTTATTAAGCTTTTTATTAAATCGTGTTATTTAATGATTTTTTGGAGACAATTTAAAATTTTAATAATTTTAAATTGTTAAAACTAAATATCTCATTATCTATTTCACTTTTAGTATTCATAGTGGAGGTATGATCCATTGAACCAAACATTCTGTGTAATATATATTACATGCTTTAAAGGCTATCAACTTTTGACAACCTTTAATTGTTTTTTAATAAATTAGTTAATCAAGCCTTTTTCCAAACAAAAGCTATTGTTGCTTCCATTGCAACGGCAATTTTTATTTTTAAATTTTATTTATAAATAATTTACTTGTTTTAATTTGTCATTATATTACTCTGTCTATTTTCTTCAACTTCTTTTCAAATTTTTTAAAATTTCACCATTTCATATCAATTCATAAAAAAAAAAAAATTTTAATTTTTTGTATGAAACCAAATATTCAAAATTTTTCCTCTTCACAAAATTGAAACCATCAAAATTTTTAAAATTATTCAAATTAACCATATTTTGGTATGAAACCACTCATGTAAAATTTTGAATATTCTCTAAATTTATCCAATTCCAGTCATCAATCAAATTAATATTTTTATATTATCATTTATGTTAATTATGTCATAAAGTTATATTAATTAAATAAAATATTATAAGTATTGAGTACTTTTTTAATATTTAATTACTTTTTTAAAAAATAGCAATATAAAGAGCTAGAAAAATATATGTTATTTTTAGATAATTAATAATTTTGATTTTTAATAATATTAAAAATTTAGAAAAATAGAATTTTTTTAAAGTTAATAATTTATATTTTAAATTAATGACAATTTTTTTAAAAATAAATTATTTATATATTGAATTTATATTATAAATTATTAAAATAAATATATAATTTGATTATAAATTCATGCTGTTATATTTTTTAAATTGTAATTTATAATTAAAAATAATATAATGAAAATAATAGTATAATAAAAGTAAAAATAATAGACTAAGGATGTTATATAGCGCTATCAGTCTGCGTACTATTGACTGGTCCTCCAAGCATTTATTAGCAGGGGCATCTATTTCCAACTACGGAGAGCAGAATGCCTACTGGTTTCTGCCACATGTCAACCAATTTCTAATTGTCTGTGTTATTGGACTTTCCTGTCTGCCAACTGCTCAACTATGTCATATTTCTTTGGCCAATTACGCAGGTCTCCTGTACTCTATATCTTTAAAGTTATATTAGCTTCTTTATTTATACGCAACACTACCTCTTATGTGTGGACTGCCTCAGAGATGCAACAAAAAACAAAAATGCCTAATTGATTTTCCATTCACAAAATCAAACCCTAAGCGTTAAAATCATTTACTATGTTTTTTGCTTTTTTGCAACAAATAATTAAAAAGAATGATTTGGAATGAAGAAAGATACTCTTTCTTTCTTGTAATAAACTATTTATATGCACTCTTTTGTGTTTATCCAAATAAAAAAAAAAAGCAGATAATGTGGTAAAATAGACCGAATCAAATGAGTTTGAATTAAATTAATTTCAAATCAAATCAATTTCGAATCAAGTTAATTTCAAATCACATATTTTTCTTCTTTTAATCATATTGGATTGAGCATGAAGTTAAAATACAAAAAAGAATTTAGATAATTTTCAATGATTTTTGAATCTCAAGCTCGAAATTGATCCCAAATCGAAATGAGAAAATATTCATCCCAAATTGAATCGTTTTTAATTCGGTTCGATTTAAATATTTGACACTAATGGATCGGTTCATATCAATTTGGGTATTTACATATTTCAATTTTTTTTGAAAAAACTGAATTTACAAAAAATAGAATATATATTAAATTTACAAAAAAAAAAAGAATTTCTACACACATATGAATATTTATTTTAAAATTAAATTTGTAAAAAATAGAGTGCATATATATATACACACACATACAAATGAGTTATGAATAATGATTTGAATTTATATGAGTTAATTCGGGTCAGTTCAATTATTTAGAACAGATAAATATCAATAACTAATACTGTCTTGAGTTATTATTTCGATTTGATTATTTTTTAGATATTTTCTATTCTTTTGTAATTTTGGATATATGCAATTAATCGGTATGTACTAACTCCTTAAGAAGAGAGGTATTTGTATGTGCGTGGATCTAAGACATCTGTATACATGGAAACATATGGCTATGGGCAAAGGCCAAATGCATCATTTATCTCTCAAATTATTCATGATTGACCATTTTAACACTTCATCTTTGATTTTGATTAATTAAATATCTAATTTCGTTTTTTGATCTATGGAACACCTATTTTGACATTTAAAATATGTGTGAGATTACCTTATTTTCATTTTTTTTTTCACTTACCTTACTAAAATGCTCTAATCTCTCACAGTTTATAGGTAAAAACACAGAAAAATAGAGCAAAAATAATGCATCTAGGCAAAAACACGAATTGTAGAAAAGAAAAGTTATATTTATATATATATAAAAAAAAAAAAAAACCATAGATTCAAATGTATAGAACTGATCCTTGTTCCACCTAAATCAATAGCGACACCTTAGCGCCATGATCTCATAATTTTTTTTATCAATATAAAACAAAAAAGTATTGTTTGGGTGTAATTCACAACTTCATCCAATTTCATTGGAAAGTACAGATTATAGAAAGAGAAGTTGAAAAAAAGAAAAACAAGACTTTCAATTTCATAGTACAGTACTACTAAGCAATAAGAGGAACTCAATAACAAACATTATTAGATTAATTGAGAATTTTGTAATAGAAAATAAAGAAATTAGACTCCAATTATTAATTGAGAATTTTGTAATAGAAAATAAAGAAATTAGACTCCAATTTCAACCTTATCGGATCCACTAGCACAAGATTTGCAGTTATTATATCTTTCAAAACAAACCCAGAACAAAAATACTCACAGTTTAGAATTGATTATCGTAATTAAATCTAAACCTTAGATATTTTATATCAGAGTACATAACGTAAAATACTTGAGTAGCTTTATAACCAAGCATAATATTCTCAACAACGATCTTTTCACTCATTATTGACCTTTAGCACAGAGTATCAATGGTAATCTCCCTTTATCTTTGAATAAAACAACTTCGATTCATTACCAGTAGCCAATAATGTTAGATATGAGCCTAATAACTTCAACATTCTCGCACACACCTCTGATAACTGGCTCTTTTACCTTGGATCTGTAGTCCTTAACAAGGACCACATGCTTCTCACTCTTTCTACTTTCGACCTTCTCTTTGATCAGTGATGCTATCTAACACTGGTGAGAGACAATAAAGAGACAAAGATCATCGAATCTTGCGCTTTGCAATTGATAAAAAAAAAAAAAAATGACAGCAGGATTAGGGATTAATAGGATGGATATGTTATTTTGGTTAGGGAATAAAAGTCATTTTTTCCTGTAATTTAAAATCAAAGAAGAAAAAAAAAAAGTAAAGATAAAAAAGAGTAAGATTATTTTAGTCTAATTAAAATATAAGTTTAATTATAAGGATAGTTTCAATTGTCTACACACACGATTGATTACATCAGTAAATTTTATCTAATTGCTTATAAATAAAATTTACAATAGTTCAATAGACTAAAAATTAAAATTAAAATATTAAATTGATTAAAATCAAAAGTGAGATATTAAAATGATTGGCAGGGTAGTAATTTTTCTCGTTAGGCTGAGAGAATGTAATTACGGACAACCAATTTTTGTGGCCTCAGTAACGTCGTTATAAATTTCCCTTATCCATGTTGTATCCCACATCGAGTAGGATAATGGTTTTTCAGGTGTCAAAAATATAAATAAATAATGTTGGATGCCTGAAATAAACGTGGATGACATTCGCCGTCCCGTCTCGTCTCGACTCGTCCTTACGCGTGTGGCACGGAGGTTTTTTTTATTTAGAAAACAAAAAAGTTATAAATTTGACTTTTCTAGAAAAATATTACATGGCTTCTTTTATTATTCTTTTGACATTTAAGATTAGAAATCATCTATAATTTCACATTTACTGTTGTTATAATTTACCTATCTATTTGACTATGAAAAAAGTGCGATAGAAAAAAAGTAGTGTATGTGAAAAGTGGTTTTTTAAATTAGATTATTAGTGTTTTTAACAAAATGATTTTTTTCTATGACCTTAGAATAACCAATTTTGTGTGCAATTTGCCCTAACTATTAACCTTGAGTTAATGAAAGTGTGAAATTGACGTGGGTTGACTTCATAGCACATATAGCTGATACGATGTGACGCACCCATGTTCTATACTTAAATTTCATTTTCGGATGCTAATTATTCTGTTGCTTCTAATACAACCAACCACAGCTGAAAATGACTTGATTATATACCAGTGCGTCATTTTGCTTCTTGTGACCTTCTAGGGCATAGGCCCTATGAACATGAATTCAATTGAAATGAGGCAACTGAGCAGTTATTGAAAATTATGTTTTAGTCCTTGCCACATAATATTGGTTGTTTTATTCATTTGTCTTGTAAAGAAATTTTCTTTAGTGACTGGCTCATTATCAGCCTAATCCCACCACCATCCAGCGCTGGAGATGCAAGAATTTTGACATATTAGTATACCGCATTGTTTGCTCACATAAAAGTACTACTACGAGCCAAATTGGGTTGAATTTAACATTTCCATATCTTGAAGAATTCGTTAGCTTCAAGTCATTTTCTTGACAAGTAACTAAATGTTTAATTTTTTTTTTTGCCACTTAAAGGAAAATATCAAAATGAAAAATAGAACAAGAGAAACTTCATTTAAAGAGGCAATTCCTGTTGTGGACAAGGCAATTTCTTGGAATCCAAGTGAATGGAATTGGCAAAAATTACTAAAAAGTTGCCATTCTCTTTTGGGAGTTGGTAATAAAATATGAAACACACCTGGGTGGTTGGAGTACCTTTCCGAAGAACTGGTCTTTTCGCGGAAAGTTGAACTCAACTAAGCAAAAATTTGAGGGCGACTCAGACTCAAACTTGCCCATTCCAAAAGAAACAGGATTTGACCTTCTCAAATTCCCTTGGGTTAAGGCCATTTGGCCTGGCCACTGCCGACCCAGAAGTTTTCACCTAATTTTTTGCTTCATAATTTTGTTAGCACTATTATACGGCCATATATATATTTTTTAATATTCAATAGCGAATAATTAACAATTATTAGCCTATTCGAAAGAGGAATTGGTCGACCGCTGCAACAAGACGTTAATAAAGTAAGCTATTTTTTTAATCATTAAACCAGACATTAGTTATACTTGTAATCTCTTACGGATAGACATCCAATTGCTGGATCATTAAGCATTATTTGCTCAATGGGTACTATTCTATTCTATGCCTTTGGAGTCAAATGAAGGCTTCCAGAAAACAAATGTGACTATGAGTAGAGTGCTTGCCAAGAAATGATTGCCATGGAGGGTGGAGCGATAATAGCTCTAATTACACTTTGATAATAGGACGGATGGCCCCTATAATACAAAATCATGTTCAAAAACACAACCACTCATGATTACCTACAAAAACCAAAATGTCCTTTTGTAGAGTGCAAGCTAATGATAAGAGCCTAAAATCATATGAGCAGATTTCAAATTCAAATCTTTTTCAGGATATACTGTTGTGGTGCAACAAAAACAAATCTTAACAGGATAGAGAAAGGATATGTAAGGTGAAGAACTATCGTTGGATTGAACAACAAGAGATTATGGTATGGGGGGGGGGGGGGGGGGGGGGGGGGGGGGGGGGGGGGGGGGGGGGGGGGGGGGGGGGGGGGGGGGGGGGGGGGGGGGGGGGGGGGGGGGGGGGGGGGGGGGGGGGGGGGGGGGGGGGGG
>CATIWR010519562.1:0-43862 GCA_949677035.1 Omphalea diandra | reverse complement strand
ATAAAATTAATTTCACACACAAATATATAAATATTTATATATATATATATATATATATATATATATATATATATATATATATATATATATATATATATATATATATATATCTTAAAAAAGTATATCTATAATACAAATATTTATAAAATGATATATCATATAAATACTTGATGCAATTCCATAGTTTGGAAAACAAATGTTGGCGAGCACTAATCATTATTTTATTGAACTAAACTATGTGCTATGTTTTAAATTGATGTGACAATTAAACCATTTCTTTCTCTGCAGCAAAACAAACATGTAGTACAAAGTTGACGACTCACTTGGTTCCTTCCCTGTATCCATTTGTTGCAGAGACATATAAGTGAATCAACTGTATCATAACTTTGATTTTTTTTTTTTTCATTCATTATTATAATAAAATTTTCAAATTTAATTCAATCATTCATCTTTATGATCTCAATCAATCTTTCATAATTTAAAAATAATTGTAAGAACCTAATTTTATTTGTTACCACAAAAAATCATATTCATACAATTAGTAGCATACAGGAAATTCATAAACCTTCTGTAAACTCACAATGATTGCTTATGGGAATATAATATACAAATTGCATGTTACTTATTCAGTTTATACAATTAATGCACCAATAACTTCATTTTATTTTAATTTTAGTTGATATGGGCAGCTTTTATTCTAAGTTAAAAAAAGTCATAGAACAATAGTAAATTAATAACTTGTGTCGATGTCTATGTCGACAAGGCATGAATATGTCTATAACACAACAATACAATGGTAAGTAAGGGGATGCAAGTCAATAAGTTCCTAAAATGCTATGGTTATAAGCTTACCTGATATGGTAAGATACATAAATGTGTGTAGAAGTCAGAAAATAAGCCTAAATTAGATCAGAAGTCAGAAAATGAGCCTAAATTAGATCACATTACTACATATTAAACAAATCTTGTTCCATAACACAAAAAGGTTGGCTGCTCATAAACAGTGCCAACTTCAATTATTGTTTTTTTTTTCTAGGTACATAGGAAAATAAATTATTGCTGTTTTAGGAACCATTATAGTATTTTCTTGAGCAATTAATTAATGCTTAATGGATCTATGGTTACTGGAAATATGTATGTTTTAGGGTAGTGATGACTTGCAAACGAGTGTTTCGTGCTCAAGTTTTAGTTGAACCACAAAAGAGCATCCGGTGTTTCTCAATGGCTCAAACTAGAGACAAAGCAAGAACTGAAAAAGGTATAAGGTTTTGCCAAATTAGAGATGTTAGATCAATTCAATAACAAACAATATAAAGCAACTTGTCATAAGATTATATAGTGGAAAGTTGATAATGTATCCATACTTCTTGCATAAATTTCCTCCTAACAACAATATACAAACATGTAAAAGTAAGAATTTACTCACAAACAAGAAGAGGCACAGTCATGTCAATCTTTCTAACATCATCACAGACAATTTTCCCCCAAATTCAACATAACTTGCACATATATTATATACCATAAGAAAAATAAGAACAAGAAGAAGGAAAAGAAAACATCAACAGAATCGAAAGAGAAAGATAAAATCAAAGAATCGTAGAGTGACTCACAAAGCGCAAAGGATTTTGTAGATTTTTCTATGTTACTCTTCTATTTTCTATAAGCATATAATTTAACAAACAAATAAAAACTCTAGATCCCAATCACAGTAATTGCAGCAAATGTAATATATAAGAAGAACATCAAAATGAGCAAAAACCTATAATATCTTTTAGAGACCATTTCAATCATATCTCACCTTTTAATGGTCTTCGGTTTAGGGCCAATTTAGGAATAATATTTGATGTTCTTCAATTTCGATTTCGAGTTGGGGATGTTCTTCTTTGATTCAGCTCGAATGTTATTCTTTAATTTGGCTAAGGTGTTATTCTTCTTCTTCAATTTCTCCAAGACTAGGATTAAGGGATGTTCTTTAATTTGAGTTGGAAGGAGACGGATTTGTTACAAAAAGTTCGGGATTGCTAAGCCAAGAAAAGTTAGGAATTTTGTTATCTGAAGAGAAATGTAAATCTGCAAGAAAGATTTTGTTATACGAATAGCGACCACAACTTCTAGTGGTCATTATTTTATGTGCATATTCACATCACTTAGCGACCATAATATGTAGTGGTCACTAAATATTATATGTTTTATTGCATTTAGCTACCATATGCCATGTAGTCGCTAAATGCAATGAAACTATCACAATTGGCAATCACATGGCTAAATGGTTGTTAAATGTGATAAGTTTCATCGCATTTAGCGACCACATGGCATTTGATCGCTAAATATGATAAGTTTCATCACATGTAGTGACTACATGGCACAGTCACTAAATATGATAAGTTTATTACATTTAGCTACCACAAAGTATGTGGTCGCTATTTAGAGATGATAATTTGTTGTCTCTAAATAGTTGCTATACTTGGCGTCATCTTATGGCGCCAAACATAGCAATCACATCTTAGTAGTCACTAATTTAGCTATCACTTTATGGTCTTAAAGTGATAGCCAAATCACCTACCTTCTTTATCTCTCTATTTAGTGACCACTATATGTGGTCACTATATATTTGACCAATTGTGGTAGCTATATGGTTGCAAGATGGTAACTAATTTTATTTACACTCCATTGGACTCCAAATGGTAATAGGGTGGTAGTTAAGTAGTAGCTACATAGCGATCACATTTATGTGGTACCTAAATGAGGTCTCTAAATTAATATTTTTTTTTATAGTGAATTAAGTTTAAAATGAGTTAGGAAGTCAAAACGAAGCAAAAACTGACCTATAAGTCACGACTAAGATCTAGGAGTTATGATCACGAACCACTTCTTTGATTGAACCAAAAGAAACATATTTGTACATGGTTAGCATCGCGCCCACGATCCTTAGTGTGAAACCTCAATTGTGATTGTGAAAGAGAGATTGTGACCTCAACCTTAAACATTTAGAAAAAGAGCTTCAATGGTTAGTCAGAAAACCATTTGAAGCATGCAACACATTCAACTACCCATTTGATGATTTAAAGATCGCGACCATGAACCATATAAACGATCATGACCAAAGATTACAATTTACACAAAACAGTAGGCTAGTATGCGGTGGAAGTTACGACCCACTAATCCAACATGATCTCAAGATCGCGATCAAGACCAAGATGTCGCAAAAGATCCTTGATCAAACTTAGAGAACTACAATTCCTAGTCCAAGGGATAAATGGAGGAATGCCACATATCGCTAGGTGTTAGACAAATATGAAGATCATAATCACAAAATGGAGATTCAAAACACTAAATATAGATTATGATCTCAATTAAGGCATCCGAACCACAAAATTTGTCTGTAGGATTTCTACCAAACTTTTAGAGATTTTGTGTTAGTTTTTTCCTAACGACTCTTTGGTGGTTAAAACCTATAAATACTCCACCAAATGACCTTAAATGTAAGAGAATGACCATTTATTATGCCTAAATTCTTACAATTTAATTTCTCAAATCCCCATTCTTTATTACTCTTCTACTTTAATTGTTGGGATTTCTTTCTAAGGTTTAGTATGAGCCAAAACACCTGTAATTAAAAGTTAAAGGTTAGTTTAGTTGGGAGAATTGATTATAAGATTATGTGTTAGCCATAAACACAAGTGTACTTAGGTTGGGTCTGAACCTAAACACTAAGTTGGGATGTGAATTTGAGTGATGGTGAAATACCCAATTGGATAATTGAGGAGTGGATGTAGGGTTGATTAATACCCAAACCACTATAAATTACTTTCTCTTGAGATCTTTCTTACCTCCTTTCTTATCTTTTAGTTACCCATTAACCTTAAAATATAAATATGCCACTAATTCAACCCCCCTTTCTTAGTGCACAAGGGCCAAAAAGTAATATCAAAGCTAAGTGTCAAATTAAAGGCTTAATTGCTCAAGCAAAGATCATGGCCAATAAAGGGATGCACTATCACCTTAAACTTTACTTTGATGGAACCAATTATGCTCATTGAAAGTATAAAATGGAGGTGTATCTTAACAGTGTTGCAAAGGAATGGAAGCCACCTTCCAAGATGGTATTGGTGAACCTATTCTAAAAGAAGAATGGGTTGAAGCCCAAAGAAAAATGAATGGCAAAAATAAAATGCAATGGCAATTCTACTAAGTGCCCTTTCAAGATAAGAATCTGAAACAGTTCTATGTTGCTAAAGTGCATGTAAAATTTAGAAAGCCTTGAAGAACTACTATAAAGGCACCTTGTAACTCTAATTAAGATATAAAAGTATATGATAGAATATGAGCTCTTTATGATGAGACAAAATAAGAGCATAACCAATATGATTAACAGGTTTTTGGCCATAGTCAATAGCATGAAGAAGCTTGGAAGACATATGCCTTTAGTAGACATCAATCACAAATTCTTAGAACTCTACCATTGAAGAAGTTTGGAACTAAAGTTGCTAGTATAAAAGAAGCAAATTAAGACATTGGTAGGATTACAACCAATGTTTTCATTGGTAAGCTCTTCATATATGAGATGGTAGTGAAAAAAGATAAAGAAATGAAGAAGGCTAGATAAAAGTAAGACAAAAAAGGATCTTACTCTTAAAAGAAACTCAAAAGAGTAAGAGAATGAGGCAAACACTAATGATTCCGATGAAAGTGACAAGGAGGATGAAGAGCTTGTCATGTTATCCAAATGAACTAAAAAGTTGATGAGGAAGAAAAGAGAAAATAGAATCCTAAGAAAAGCCTTATCAAATTTCAACAAATAAAAAAAGAATGACATGACTGACTATGAATGTGGAAAGCAAGGACACATAAAATCATATTATCCTAAGCTCAATAAGAAAAAGAAGAAGAAATGGGGCAAAGAGAAGAAAAAAAGGTTCAAAGATAATTGGGATGAAGACTCAAGTGAAGATGAAGAAACAAATGAAGTTGCCAACCTATGCTTCATCTCACAAGAGGACTCATCTAATAAGGTAAGTTCTTTTTTCCTATCTTGTAATGAAAATAGTTTTAGTGATGAGGATAATGAACTCTTGGAAGCTATGGCTTTGAGATGTGATAAATATCATTCTAAATTGAAATTTTATAAGGACAAATGTTCTCAATTAAAGGAAAATTTTAAAAGCCAAATGATCTTAGTTTTAGCTTTAGAACATCTAATGATGAACTTAAGAAGTCTTTAGAACCAATTTCTTCTAAAACCTCATTTTTTTAGCTCTTTAAGCAAAGAAAATGATTCTTTAAAAATGAAGGTTATTGAATTGAGAATTTCCATCTCAAAATTTCACAAAGAGAAAAAAGTCTTGGATACATTAATTATATCATAAAGGCCACCCATATTGAGATATGGCCAAGGCTTTGATGAGGCCTTAACATTCATATCTTTTCCTCCCATTTTCATTAAAGCATTTATTCTTCAAACTTCTAGCAAATAGGTGATGGAGATGAGGAGTAATCCAAATTTTAGACCTCCTATGCAAAAGGGCAAATGAAAGACACCTCAAAACTTTAGACTTGTCAACCATGTTAAATAGGAAGCAACAACAATCATCCGTTAAAGCTAAAAATGTATAAGTACTACTAGACCCTTTCTAATTCATATGGACTAAGTTGTACTTATTATGAATGCTAGCTTAGGTGGAAAACATTATGCATATGCACTTGTAGATTATTACTCTAGGTGTACTTGGGTTACTTTCTTAACTCATAAGAGTGATGTTTTTGATACTTTTAAAATTTTTGCAAAAAGAGTTCAAAATGAAAAAGGTTAATTTATTTGTAGCATTAGAAATGATCATGGAAAGAAATTTTAAAATGAGAATTTTAAAAACTATTGTTTGGAGAATGACATTTCACATAATTTTTTGACCCATAGAACCCTATAAAATGGCATTATAGAGAAAAAAAAAATTAAACGTTGGTTAAAATGGCTACAACTATTCTCATTAAGTACTCTTTTCCTAATTGCTTTTGGGTTAAAGCCATTAATAACTCATGTTATATTGCTAATCATATTTTTTAAAAGATCTATTTTAAATAAAACCTCTTATGAGTTATGGAATGGTAGAAAACTCAAGATTTCATACCTTAGGGTATTTGGATGTAAATGTTACATTTTAAACACCAAGGATAACCTTGGAAAATTTTCCTCCAAAATCAATGAAGACATCTTCACTAGCAAAACATATAGGGTGTTTAACAAAAAGTACATGGTAGTTGAGAAAGTCTATTAATGTTATGTTTGATGAATCTAGTAAACTTAATCTTAGGAAAAGTTCTCTTATTGATGATCTTATTAGTGAATTTGAGAGATTTGAGATTAACTCCAACCTAAAGGAAGATGAAGTTGGAGAAGAACAACCATAAGAGATTGAATAAGCTCAACCTCAACAGAGAGGAAGACTAAGTTTAAGAGTTACCTAAAGAATGGAGATATCCTAAGAACCATCTTAAAGAGCTTATAATTAGGGAGACCTCAAAGGGTACAAGTATTAGATTTCACTTTAAGCCTTAGATAATAACCTTGCTTTTATTTCTTAAATTGAGCCAAAATCAATTAATGAGACTATTGATGATGATTGTTAGGTGATTGTTATGCAAGTGGAACTCAACCAATTTAAGAGAAAAATTAAGTTTATGAGCTTATTCCTAGACCCAAGGATCATTTGGTTGTTGGATATAAATGGATGTATAAGAACAAGTTAGTTGATCAAGGTTTCATCTTAAGGAACAAAGCTAAGTTGATTGCAAAAAAGTACAAATAGAAAGAAGCATTGACTATGATGAAACCTTTGGCCCCATTACAAAATGAGAGGTTATTAGGATTCTTCTCGCATTTGCATATCATATGAATTTCAATTTATTTCAAATGGATGTTAAAAGTGTGTCATTGAATGTTTTTATTGAGGAGAAAATGTATGTTGAACAACCTTCCGATTTTGAGCATCATGAGTTTTCAAATCATGTTTTTAAATTGACTAAAGCCTTTATATAGTTTGAAACAAGCTATTAGAGCTTATTATAGTTTGAAACAAGTTCTTAGAACTTATTATGAAATGATTAGAACATTTCTTTTGAAAAATGATTTCCAAAAGAGCAAGGTTAACACAACTGTATTTGTGAAATAACATAACACTGATATACTTATCATTCAAATTTATGTTGGTAATATTGTCTTTGGTACTACTAATGAATTTTTTTGTGAAGAGTTTGCTAAGTCTAATGAGTGACTTAAGTCTTTCTTTAGTCTATAAATCAAGCAATGTAAGGAGGGCATCTTCATCAACGAATCTAATACATAAAAGAGCTACACAACAAGTTTGGGATAGATGAATGAAAGAGTGCTAAGACATCAATGAGCTCAACAATAAAACTTGATAAGGATGAATCAAGTAAGGTAATAAATGAAAAAGAAATATAGAGGTAATGATTGGTTCTCTTTTATATCTTACCACTTCATGACCCAGTATCATGCATAGTATATGCTTATTTATTATTTCCATTTTCTCCTGAAGAAACACATTTGCATTTGATAAAAAGATTTTTGAAATATTTACATTGCATTATGCATTTAGGATTATGGTATCCTAAGAATTCACTTTCGACATTATAGGATATTCAGATGTAGATTGTGTTGGTAGTTTGCTTGATAGAAAGAGCACTTTTAAAACTTGCCAATTTATTAGTAAGTGCGTAGTTTCTTAGTTTAACAAGAAACAAGTGCCAATTGCCTTATCCATCACCAAAGCAAAAAATATGGCAGTGGATTATTATTGCACATAAGTTTTTTGGATGAAATAATAACTCAAGAACTATGACAAAGTGATTAATCACATTACCATCAAATGTGACAACACAAATCCTATCCAATATTCTAGAAGTAAGCACATATATATAAGACATTATTTCTTTAGAGATCATGTGCAAAATGATGATATTTTATTAGAATTCATTGATACAACTAACCAATTAATGGATATTTTCACTAAACCCCTTAATGAGGAAAAAATGAACTTCAAGGGAGTTAGGGATCCTTAATGGCAGCTCCCGAAGTTGAAATGGTCTCAAGGTTTGTATTATTTGATGATTGATATATGTTTGATACTTGTATGTCATTATTGTTGATGTTTTGATTGATTATGTGAATTGAAATTGATTGATTAAGTTGCATATGAGTTTTTTCATATTCGTATGTCTAAATCAATCATTTAAACATTAATTTAATTATTCAATTCATGGCCAACTGTAAAATTTGTGTTAAAACATTATTTTTCAAGTTGACTCAAAAATTGTGACCAAGAATTGCTTTTTGTGGTTGAAATTTATCGGTACCTTGTTTCTTGTCATCAGTTTAAATTTTGTGGTTCTCATCCCATTTTTACGCTCATTATTTTAAACTTTTCAAATTCTTGGGAATGTGCACAACATTTAAGGGTCAAAACTATCCACTACTTACATTTTTTATAAATTGCAGTCATTAATTACAATAGCTGCTGGATATTATTTGACCATTTCAAAATGGCAAATTTTGTATTTAATGTAAAGGATAACCATTTTTCACCTCTTGTATGCTTATATCTTCAAACATTTTCCATTTTCCTACCATTTCATCTCTTATGCTTTATGTTCTCTTAATTCTCCTTCATTTCTCTTTATACTCTCCTCAAAACTTCTACTGTCCCTTTTTTTCTCAATGGCTCCAAAACAAAGGGCAACTAAGGAATAAAAGGGTAAGGCTCTTATGGCTTCTCCTCCTATAACATCCTTTTTGTCTCTTTCTCTCTCTCTCTCTCTCATGAAAGGAGTGACTCAAGAAGGGAAATAAATATATGAGATTATGAAAGACAAAGTCATTATTCCTAATAAGGTACCCAACATTTTCATCTTAAGGGCACTTGGTATCAAAGACACAATTTTTGCTTACCTCTCCAAACTTTCTTGGGAAAAGTTAATCTTCATGGATGGGCTATGATCAAATTACAAGAGAATTTCTTGCCACTATAGAGATCCACTGAAGTGTTGCTTAAGAACTAGTCCATATGGCATAACTTTTAGGTTCTTTAAGAAATAATATAGGTTGTCTCTTGAGTCTTTAGTTGTCATTTTTGGCTTACAAACTAAAGGAGCAAGGAATTACTATGGCCTCTATTTAAGCTTCAATGAATTTTGGCAAGAGAGTTCCATAAAAAAAAAACATGATCCAAAATCCTCCTTCTTTAAAAGCATAGTTTCCTTCCCTCTTTAGATCTTCTACTGAATAGTTACTATGAGCACTAGATTTTGGTCCCTAAGTTGCAATCCCAATGATGAGAAATTACTTGAATTATCCCTAAAGAATGGGAGATATAATGCATAGTAAAGGAGGAAAAGCCTGGAAAAAGCCTTCAATCAAACCTATATTTTATCAATGCAAAACCTTAAAAACTAATATGAGAGTAAACTATTGGTTGTACATCTAATTTACATAGTTGTGCAGCTAACTCTAGAGGTCTATACAACTATCCTCCTAGCTGTGCAGACATCCCTAAATCCTAGTAGAGAGAATGTTTTAGAACACCTAACCATTAAAACATAAAAGGTGTACAACCAATCCTAAGTTTACATGACCATCTCCAGAGATTTACAAACAACTTGTAAACTTTATTCACTAGAACTTTCCTTCTTCTCATCTATGGCAGGTCTAGTATAGGGTGTAATCTAAGCCATTAAGCTCAAATGCACCCATTCTACCTTTATAAATACCTCTCCTATCGAAAGAGATGGAATAGGCTTAGAAACCCTAATAAACTTTGCAAAATTCTCTCCTCAAACCCTAAAAATCTCACATCACATAGAAAACACTAACCTTAACACTAAACACTAAGCATTTAAGATAAAAAAAAAAAACCAAGCATTTGTAATATACTTTGCATTATTTTCCACATCATTTGAAGGATTTTTCTCATACCAAAGTGTCACTAAGGACATGAAACACTAAAAAGGGCATCTAAAGGCTAATTCCCCCCTCCCCCTATCTTTTTCTCTTTTTTCTTCTTATTTTCTAAAAGGTTGCAATCTCAAAGATCTATACAAACTTGCATTGTGGCTGCACAGTCTCTTAAAAACATTGTATAAATTACTACTTGGTCTGTGCAACCCTCTTCCATTGCTTATAGTAGTCTTTTGTCATTTTTGCTTTATGTTTTCCTTTTGACTTTCTTTGGTTCCTTTAGGTTTCTTATAACTTTTATAGTAAGAATGGGTATGTTGTAATGCCTATGACTTCTATTCTTCAGTTTGAGAGGCAATGATCATCTTGGATATATATTGTGTTTTATAAGATTTCATTTTAACATGCCTTGTTTGTTATATTCTTTTATGATTTTGGAGTGATTCATAAGGGAATATGGCAAAGGATAGGGCCACCACCCTTATGATCCTTTAATTTTCTCCATTTTGGTCAACATTTATTTTATGTTGATTATAGATGTTTATATGCCTTAGTCTCTACCACCATGGAAAAAGATTGACCAACTAATTGGCTTGCTTATCTTCTTCTCCATTTCATTTTGGTGGTTACATGTTCAAATGGAGAAGGCTTGCTATTAAGATCCTATTTCTTTTCTTTTTCTCATGTGTTGGTTGATAAGTTAAGGTGTAGACCTTTAAGCTTTCTTTAGTTATCTTTTCATCTTTTTCGTAGAACGCTAGCCCCATCCATGACTAAGGATGTATTAGATGATGCCCCAAAATGAGGAACTCTTTTGGAGCACTTTAGAAGAGGAGTTAATGATCCAATGATCCCTACAGTTATGTTTAAAATTCTTGTTTAAGCTCATTAACCTTCATGTGAAACATTCTTGTTTCATGTTATATATGTTAATATTGTTTAATGTTATTCTCACATGCATGCTTTATATTGTGGTTAGCATTTTATATTTTGTTTAATAAACCTAACAATGGATATGGATAGTAATTAGGCAGTATAATTTCACCTTTATCATGTCAACATGCTTGGGACATTATGAACATAGTAGAGTAGATCCCTTATCCCTTAAGATGTGGTGGTAAGCCTTGATTTACAAATATTCATTTCACGACGTTTTAGGGGTTGTTTGGATTTCCTTTTGCTTATGATTTGGGGACTGATGTGTGCCTTTATTTACAAGTTAGAATGCCTATTTTATGCATATTTCATGTACATTTATGCCATTGCATGTTTAACACAAACCCCCAACCCCGCCCTCCCCCCCCCCCTCTCCGTTCATGCTTATTAAGGTACTCTCCTCGTTTTGGCAAATGTTTGTAATGTGTCGATGATATGAATGATTTAGAACATGTTAGATGAATGTATTAGGGCCAGCTAATAAGGACTAATTAAATAATATCACTAAAATTATAATTATGAAACAATGTACTAAATCATTCATCTAACATGTGATACTTTAAAAATTATTTAATTATTCCATATTATGAAAAAATTCATCTGTACATATAATTAAAAAAAATCCATCTATATTTAATTAGTCCATATTATCAAAAAAAATTCATCTAATTAAAAAAATTATTTTATTAGCTTATATATATATATATATATATATATATATATATCTCTTAAACTGACACATGTGATACTTTAAAAGTTATGAAAAAAATTATATATCATAAGAAACATGTTAAAAATACTCCGTATAAATTTTGAGATTAGATTGACACTATTTACTATTTTAAATTATATTCTCAAATGGGTTGTCCTATTTAAACACTTCTATGGTATAAAAATCCTAAACAACTCTTACAGTCGTATGTTAAATACTCTAAAGTTATAAAAGTTTTTAATGTCTTACTAGATAGATTCAAAATTTGAGATTAAATAGTATCATTTACTATTTTAAAATAATTATTTTCTACAGTTATATTGCACAGGTCTATAATTAATTAGTCTATGAAAATAGCTCAATGAGTATATTTTTCACTGTTTGATCAACCTCAAATTCGAAATCATAAAACTAGATACTGAGGTCACCAACATATAAAAAGATCAATAATGAATAATTCATCTACTTCCAGATATATGATTTCAAATTTTTTATTGAAAATCTATAAAAAGATTATTATCGTTAAATATATTAATATAAACCACTTAATTATTTATAATTGCCTTAATAAATGATCAAATTAGTATCATATATTGAATTGCAAATTCAAAATCAATATTTAACCTTAATTAATCTTCAATAAAAATCTCTAATTTTAAATTAGAGTAAAAATCTAATTGAAATCCTCAAATCACTTGTAATCAAATAAATTGATTTACTTAATTTTAATCAAAATAATCTATGGTAGTTTGAAGTAATATATAATAAATCTGAATATAATTTACATTAACTTAACTCTAAAAAAATCACAATGAATTGATCAAATAACTTCAGTAAACATCATCAATAAACAAGCCACATAAATTTTTTTTTCTCTTTTTCTTTCCTTTCTCCTCCCTGCCTTTCTTTATCCTTTTCTTTTGTTTCGCTAAATAGGTTTGTAGCTCCATCTTTCTGCACAACACATGGTAACATATATATATATATATATATATATATATATATATGCAGGGATTGTATTGCATGATACTATAATTGTGTGGCACCAAAAGCCTGTTTGGGTGCCTTGGGTACTATAGTGATGACAATAAAATTTGTTTAAATATATATAAAAAGTGAATAAAAGGATGAACCAATTCTATATTTGAAGTGAACAAATTATATATTCAAATTTTAGATACAAAATTAGTTATAACCATGTACATAAAATGAACTAAAAATAAACAAATTTTGTATCTGAAATAAAGAAATTCTATATCCAAATTAGGAGTCAAACACAATTTAATATGATTATTATTGCCATCAAAGTCGTGTTTGGTTCATTATTATTTTTTTTAGATACAGAAGGTGAATAAAAATGATACAAAATTTAATAAAAAAGATATAAAAACTGAACACGAAAATGAATAAAATCTTTATTTGGTGTAAAAAAAAGGGTAAACATGCCCTTAAGAGTGATGTTCTTGTTCATATTGCCCTAACCAATATGTATCACTACTCATATATAAATAGTTAACCTAGCTAAATTACAATGTAGTCCTTTTAGTTTTACTTAACTTTAAAACTAATTTAATCTTCAAATTAAATAATATTTTGATCCATAAAATCAATTAATCAAGCAATCATGAATTATAAATTTAATAATAGATTTTAAATAATTATTTTCTCTAATGAATAATTGAAGTAATTAATTAATATTAATTACTCAATAAAATTGCCTTTTATTATAAAATTACTTTAATGCCTTCAAACTAAATATATATCAATATTATACTTAAAATTATCATAATTACTTTCAAATGTCACATATCGTATCTAAAATGTATCCTCTCCCTTATTGATGTCAATATATACCCTTTTATGTAAATACTTGTGTATCCCACTCTTCGCTATGTAAATACTTTCTTCATGAAAGTACTTTATTCTTTGTCATGTACATATTCATATGCATCCCTTCCATATTACTATAAAAGGGATTTCTTTCTATTCTACATTTTTATTTGTTAGTTATATGTCATAGGCCAATGCTTACAATGGGCATTTTCTTAATAATGTCATGGTTGCATTTTATTAAATATCTCTTTTGTTTATAGCTAAAAGATAAATTCCATGAATAGATAATTTTATCTAATGTCATCAAGTATGTGACTTGATATTAAAACCTTTAAGTGCAAAGAATTATATTATAAATTGTCCTTAATCGGTCATTATTATTGGGATAATAATGAATGAAGACTCGCATGTGTTTTTATTGATAACTATGTTTTACTAGTCATAGATATATGATATTAAGCCAAATACACAAATACATGTTTAAGAAACATTGTATTGAATTGACCCATTATGAGAACATTACATGGATAAATTATCATTCTCATGTAATAGTATTAACTTAATCCTCTGACCCAAAAATTACTATAGATTTCAATATGATGAACTTCATGTTTTGATATGGTCCAACATTATCTTTAATCAAATGATTATATAGACTGATATTGGATATGAAATAAATCATATAGAGGAATATGAGTGGTTGAGAAGAACTTTGTCTCTCATATATTTATAAGAAATATATCTTTGAGCCCCTCAATAAGTTAGGTTGAAGAGATTGCATGGCTATGCAAAAATAAATTGATAAAGATTTTCAATGTCATTTTACATCAGTCTACTTGGAGATCGAGAAGGAATGTAACTGTATAAGAATGATATGATCCATGTCTTATGTTCAATTGAGATGACATGACAAAAGGATTATAATACTATTTGTAAAATAGGTTAGGTTGGATTATTGATCTTCATATAATTTGGGTAGTCATAATGTTTGCTAAAGTTCATTTATGACTTATGGTTTGGGACTAGGTTTTGGCCCACTACTAACATTATATGAACTTATAAGGTACCAAGCATAAAATAGGCCCAAAGCAAAATTGAGTTTTATTACTCTTTCTATTTATAATTATGATAATTAGAAATGTTATCTAAATTATTTAGATATTTATTTCATTTTAAAAGTTAAAACTGAATAGGATATTATCTTATTTGTATCCTTTAAGATATAACGTTGGCATAAATATCTTAATAGCTAAGATATATTTTGACGTTTAGGGCTTTTTAAGAGCATGTGAGAAATTTACGTTATTTTTAAAAAACACTAAAAGAGAGAGTCACATAAACCTTAATGTTAGTATACTATATGTTTGTATGGATACCTGTAGAGGGTGATCATTATTTGGTAATGTCTAGATCCAACTTCAAGCTCGAGGTTGAGTGTTACCAATGTAAACCCCCTCTCTACCTTCCATCAATCTTGTCTCTCTCGTCCTAATTGGTAAGGTTTTTCACATTTATCTTCTTGATTTGACCGAATTGCATGTATTCTTAGTGGGTTTTGTGCATTAAAATTTTTATTTTTCGTTATGCTTATTCTGCAAAACCCAACACTATTATCAATGTAAATAAGTTTTATGTAAGTGTTGCATATGTAATCCTTGCAAGTGAACAAATTCCTCAAGTAATACAATGATAAGTAGAGATTGTTCCCACAAGAATTATTTCACACAAGTACCAATAAAGTCTCAATTTTCCTATTATCTAGTAATCAAAATATTAAAGAAGAAAATAACTAAAAACTAAAATTGTAAAAATAATTAAATAAAATTGAGATTTAATTCAAAAGAAACTCTTATAACAATGATTTCTAGGAAATTCGGGTAAACCATAATATTATCCCACAATCATACTAAGGGTTTTGTTCCAATTGTGAATGGGTTGTACTTGATTTTTCTCAAATTATTGAAATTATGTCTACTCCCGTGGTCACAAAATTCAATAACAATACATTAAGTTTCTTGAATAATCCTTGAATATCTCTAGAAGTCGAGCCTTATTTCGTGGTATCAATGTTCTAGTTTAATACGTTAGGACAAACCCTAGACTTTCACTCTCGCTCCATTAGCTAGAATCTCAAACATTGCACATATGTAACCATTTATACAAACAAGATCAATTAAGCTCATAATTATTAAATCAAGACACCTAACATAATTAAAGTAATTGTAGGCTTTCACCCTAATCCCTAGAATTGAAGAATTAGTTCATACTAAAAGAAGAGAAAGAAATAAAGAATAAATAATCTACTGAATTAAGTATAAGAATTTTCAAAAGAAGAAGTCTTTCTAAACAAAACAATGAAACCCTAAAAGTGAATGCCTTCAATCTTCATAAAATCTTCTTTTGTATTTGGTATAGATGTAGATCCACTTTCTTCTCTAACATATCTTTTATTTTCTTGCCCAAGAATCTCTATCCAAGTAGGTCAAATCTCTATCTTAAAAGGCAGTCTGCATTGTGTTTTAAAATTTGGACATAATGCCGAGCACGGCCTGATGCATGTGCCATGCAATAACCCACACACTTATTTGCTAATTACAAATATGTTATGCTGACTAGTCAACTTTGTGTCTCTATATGGTCAGATGCATGGCCATGCAACAACCTATTCAACATTGTTGAAAATTGCAATTTAGATCCTTTTTTGAGAAATTCATTTGCTAACATAAAAGAAATAAAAAATTAGTAATTCTAAAATAAAATAATATAAAAATAAGGAAAACTACTAATTTCTAACCTAGAAATATATGCTAAAATGACTTCTATCAAGAAGTTTTATTTCTCTTTTGTAACTCTCTAGTCTCTTTGTGTAAATGTTATTTTGGGACTTCTACCTTGCCTGGTCTGAAGGACCATATGTGTTCTCCATCCCATGTTGATAGATAAATAAGACCACACTTAGAAAAAGAGTCACTAGACCTTATATATGGGAGAAATAAAGTTGTAAGGATGTTTTGCAAATAATGTGTTCATTTCATGCATACATGCATTATTATTTTATTCAAGCACCATCTTAACAACCTTTCTTTTACAACCATCATAGCTTCATCCAAACTCTCATGGAAAATAAAAGGAAAAAGGTTAGTTAGGAAAAGTAAGACACCTAGCCCGATTTAGAGATCACAACTATTAATGAATCAGTTAACACTACTAGAATTGATGGAAAAGATAGAAAAATTCCCTTAAATAATGAAGGAATAAGTCACCAAGGAGGTATCCCCTCCTGTAGTTATCGACCATGACTTGTTTGGTATGGAGGATTACCATAAAAGTAAAGCAGCAAAAGAGATAAGAAGTACAATTGTGGTGTCAAACAATAGTGTAGGGCGATGATAAGGAAAATGCCTGGTTTGATGAATTTTCTAAGCAGTTGGAAAAGATTCAAAAGATGCTAGGTGCAAGAGTAATAGAGTAAAGGACCAACATGAAGAATTATTGGCTTGTAAGCACGAGAAGCTTCCCATCAACTTCAGGATGCCTAAACTCCCTAAGTTCACTAGGATCCAAAGTATAAAGAATCATATTCATTCATATGTGCTTACCATGAAGGCATCTAGAGTCCTGACTAATATCATGTTAAAGCCATTTGAATTGTCACTAGAAGGATCAACAAAGACTTGGTATTTTAACCAACCTAAGATAATTAAAAAGGATTAGAAGAAGCTAACTGAGGCTTTCCATAGTCATTATGTATATAGAGTTAGAAGTTACTTTACAAGATCTAGAGTCACAAAGGTGGAAAACTAGGGAAAGCTTCAGTGATTATTTAAGAAAGAGGAAAAAAATGGCCTTCAAAATAAGAACACGATCAATGATGTTGGCCTTAAGCACCAAGAATGAGCGGTTGAATTAGTGTATAAAAAAAATTAAAGTGAGGGACAAAGAAAGAGTAGAGAAAGATACAAAGATTTATAGCGGTTAAGGTATTAACCAACCCTATGTCCACTCCCTAATTCCCTGTAATTGGGTGTTTTACTCTCTCAGAGGATTCGCTGTGGCGCCATTCCAATTTTCATATGAGAGCCAAAAAATTGCAGTGAAAAACCCCATTTGTGTCTAATGGCTAATCCACGTGTCATCTCCTCATTGGTCCATTAGGAAAATATAGTCGCTGCTTTCTAACTTCCCACAAAAATCGTTGTCGTGATTATTCTTTGTACAAGGCATGACTTAGGATGTGAATTCTTCTGTTTGAAAGATAATCTTCATCTTCATGAATCATGGTCGCTACCCACAATGTTGCCCTCATGAATTTTGTTCTTCAACGGATATCTGGGACACTTGGCAAGTTGTGGTTATGGACTTGGTTCTCTCTTTAGTCACTATGAAATTAGCGGTCGCAATTGAGACGCAACACTAATCGCGAATTCGTATGTGACTTTGACACTCCCATTTTTGGATGAATTGTGGCAAAGATGAAGCCTGCAAATTTGTCTGGCCTGGTTTCACCTTATTCTTAAGCTAAGTCACGGTCACGAATTAGAAGTTGTTGACTACGAATTTGGATGAACTTTGCCTTTTTGAAAATTATGAACTTTATCCAACTTTCATTTGAAAATCTAACTTAAATTTGCAAAACAACACTTAATTGAAACATTAGGATTGATCAATCTCCTTTGTCAAGATCAAAAAAGGTCCAAGACTTAGGATTAACCATCCTAGTCTAACAATCTCCCCTTTTTTCATTTTGACAACTTAGATTGATCTTAAGGAGAAAATAATGCATGAATATGAAGTTAGAGTGGTAATATGATTCAATGAATGCTTAAGGTGAAATTTCCTAAATATGGCATTCAATCAATCAAAATGAAATTTCTAAAAAATCCTAAGTATGATGCTCCCCCTCAACTTATGCTATTATTTGCAAGTTATTTTCTCTTCCCATTATACTTAGATTCTTTCATAATTCTATCTCTTCCCTTTTGGCAAGATAAAAAAGAGGGTGCATAAGGGAAAAGAACACATGCATAACAAATAGATAAGTATTCATAAGGAGCAAAAATTAATAAGAATGCAATTATAAAAGTAAATTTCATCAATCACATAAGACAAGGAATTGCAAAAAAACATATCTTATTCATTTATAAACAACTGTGGGATCACAAGTTTTTCATTTAAAAATAAAAAAGAAAGTACAAGGAATCCCTATGCTAGAATGTTGGAGAGTCATCATCATCTTCAAAAGTTTCTTCTTCTTCCTTATTATTGGAACCTTCTGCTTCATCTCTGTCCTCAACTTCTTCATGGCCTTCTTCTTCTTAAGTATCTTCAAATTTAGTGTAGTCCGAAAGATGGCAAGGAGGAACACCTAACTTTTCTTACAAATCCACCATGTCACTATGAAGATGTGAGAGAAATAGGAATTGCCTCTTCATCATTCTCATCATCTTGTCTAATTTTCTATTAATGGTGGCAAGAGACAGTTTGGATTTAGGTTTAGGTTGAGGAGGAGGGACTGGTACGGCTCCTTCTTCAATGATGAGCCTCTTCCTTTTAGAGGCTTGGGAGGATTCCATTTTCTTTGCCCTAAAAGCACTAAGTGTATATTTATATGTATCTGCATGCATGGCTTGAGTGTTGATGAGGTAAGTGAGGTTAAGAAAGTTTTGAGAAGGAAAGAGTTTCTTATTGATGAATTTTTCATTTTCCTCATTAAGTGTCCCTACAAAGCGATAAATTGCAGTAATGTGAGAAGGCAGAAGTAATTGGCTTTTGGGTTTGGTACTCATGTGGATCAATTGATCCACAAGATACCGACCAATTTGAATTGGTTTGTTTTTAACAAGGCAAAAAAGAAATGCCAAGTCTTTTTGTGATACTTTCTCTTTACCATTACCTCTAGCATTTATAGAAAAAGTGATGATATGATGGAGTATCCAAAAAGGTAGGGTTTTAATGTGTTTGGCCAAGGAAGTTCTAGGGTCGTGTTTAGTTTCAATAGAAATTTTTTACCATAATTCAGAATAAATGAGATCAAGTGCGGAGATAATAAAAGGAATGTTTTCTCCGACTTGAAGATTAAAAGGGGAGGAAAGTTGTTCAAAGGTAATGAAAAAAGGATCGCCAAAAGCTCGAAATACTAACCCGCATTGCCCCACTCGAGAATTGGCTTTGTGACTCAGTTGAACCGTTCACATATTCCCTCATAATTTCTTCATAACTAGGTTCATCCCGAAAGATGAACTCATTCTAGCCCAAGTTGAAGAGGAAAGCACGAATCTTTGCATTGATGCCCAAATTCTCCAATAGAAAGATAGAAGGAATCTTGATGGGGAGGATAATCTTAGAACAATTTTCCTTGTATCCCTCTTTCTCCTCCTTGGTGATGCCCTTCATTAGGTAGAGTGCAAGGGGGTGCAGATGGCTGAGCCATAGCCTTGCCCTTATATGCTCTTGAGATCTTCTTCGGAACATTACACAAGATGAAGAGAATTGAAGATTTTGAGAGCTTTGGTAGGATTAGAGTTTTGGAGTACGATGAAATGATGAGAATCACTATTTAGGGAGTTTATATAGCCATTGAATGGGTGTACAAATGCTAGAAATAACTAAAATTGGATTAATGAAGATTTGGAAATGGTTGGCAGTCAAATCACTTAATGGCTTAATAGTTACTCAAATTCGCGTTCGTGAATTTTAGGATTGCGATCGTGATTTCCAAAAAATGTGAGTAACAGACAAATTTTCCTTAGGAATACACGTTACAACAGTCATAAATTTGAATTATTGACCAAAATTCGCAGTGGAGCTTGATTTTCACGACCACAATTTTCTGTTTGACAGCTAGGTGACTAAGACTTATAATTTGCGACCATGAAAGGAAGATAAAGACCGTGAATTATAAGTCAGCAAGAACAAGAATGAAAAAATAAGTTTTTGAAAAAAAATCAAAATTGTGATCCCCTTGGAATAAGTCACAAAGAAAACACAAGACATACAATCAGCAAATAACAATCAACGCACATAACAATCATATATAAGATCACAATTTTCACTTTAAGGAGATTCCATCAAGTATTCCTAATTTTCTCTTAATGAAGTTCAATCTTTCTTCATTGAGAGGTTGAGTGAAAATGTCTGCAAGTTGATAATTTGTGTCAATGAACCTCTAACACAACATCACCCTTTTGCACATTATCTCTAAGGAAATTGTGTCTAATATTTATGTGTTTGCTCTTAGAGTGTTGGATGGAATTCTTAGAAAGATTGATAGCACTAGTGTTATCACATTTAATAGGAATGTGATCAATCACTTTTCCAAAATCCTTCAATTATTGTTTCAACCAAAGGACTTGGGTGCAACAATAACCCGTAACAACATACTTAGCTTCTGCGGTGGATAAGGCAATTGACACTTGCTTTTTCCTAAACCAAGATACTAAGCATTCTCCTATAAATTGGCAAGTCCCGAAAGTGCTTTTTCTATCTAATAAACTACCCGTATAATCTACATCCAAATATCCTATGAGACTAAAGGATGAATCCCTAGGATACCATAACCCTAAGTGAATTTTGCCATGCAAATACTTGAAAATTCTCTTAACAACATTTAAATGAGACTCTCTAGGAGAGGATTGGAACCTAGCACACATACATACACTAAACATGATATCCAGCCTAGAAGCAGTAAGATAAAGTAGAGATCTTATCATACCTTGATATCTCTTTTCATCTACCGTCTTACCCGATTCATCTTTGTCTAGCTTGATGCTACCACTCATAGGGGTTTTGGTTACTTTGCAACCATCCATGCCAAAATTTTTAAGTATCTCCCTTGTGTATTTAGCTTGGTTGATGAAGATCCCTTCTTTGGTTTGCTTGATATGTAGACCAAGAAAGAACTTGAGCTCTCCCATCATGCTCATTTCAAATTTCCTAGTCATACGCTTAGCAAAATCCTCACAAAGAGACTCTTTAGTAGCACCAAAAATGATATCATCAACATAAATTTGTACGATTAGTGTATCATGTTTGTAATTTTTAACAAATAGTGTGGTGTCCACCTTTCCTTTTTCAAAATCATTTTTCAAAAGAAATGAACTAAGCTTTTAATACAAAGCTCTTAGAGCTTGTTTTAGTCCGTATAAGGCTTTGTTCAATTTAAAAACATGATTGGGAAAACAATGTGACTCAAAACTAGGAGGTTGTTCAACATAGACTTCCTTCTCAATGATTCCATTTAAAAATGCACTTTTAACATCCATTTGAGAAAGCTTAAAATTTATATGGCATGCAAAAGCTAAAAGTATCCTAATGGCCTCTAATCTTACAATGGGGGCAAAAGTCTCATCATAATATATGCCTTCCTTTTGGTTGTATCCCTTAGCAACCAATCTAGATTTATTCCTTGTGATAAGACCTTGCTCATCTTACTTGTTCCTAAACACCCATTTGCAACCTATAATGGAGTGTTCTTTAGGCCTAGGGACAAGTTCTCATACCTTATTTCTCTTAAATTGGTTAAGTTCCTCTTGCATCTCTTGCATAGTAAGCACCCAACTCTCATCATCAAGAGCCTCATCAATTGACTTTGGCTCAAGTCGAGAAACAAAAGCAAGATTATTATTTAAAAGATGAAGTTATGATATAGCACTTACACCCTTGGAGGTATCACCAATGATCAAGTCTTGGGGTGATATTTGGAAAATCTTCAATCTTTGGGTAGATCTTGGCTTGGCTCATCTCTTTATTGATGTTGTGGCTCCTCATCTACCTTTGATGATTCACCTCCTTCCTTGTTTTTATCCTCTCTTCTTGTAGTGTCTTCCAATTCCAGCTTTTCAAAGTCACCTACAAGATCATCAACAAAAACACTTTTTCCAAGATCAAGTTTACTAGATTCATCAAAGACAATATTCATAGACTCTTCTACTACCATTGAACTCTTATTAAAGACTCTATATGTCTTGCTAGAGGTGGAATAGCCTAAGAATATTCTTCATTGGTCTTGGAACCAAATTTCCAAAGATTATCCTTGATATTCAATATATAGCACTTACATCTAAATACTCTTAGGTATGATATCTTGGGTTTTCTACCATTCCATAGCTCATAAGATGTTTTATTGAGAATGGGTCTTTTAAAAACTCTATTTGCAATATAACACGAAGTATTAATGGCTTCGGCCCAAAAGTAATTCAATAAAGAATACTCATTGAGCATGGTTCTAGCCATTTCTACTAGTGTTCTATTTTTTCTCTCTATAACACAATTTTGTTGTGGTGTTCTAGGAGTTGAAAGATTATGAAAAACTCCATTTTCTAAACAATAAGTTTCAAAAGACTCATTTTGAAATTCCTTTCCATGGTCACTTCTAATAGAAGAAATGAAGTACCCTTTTCATTTTGAACTCTTTTTGTAAAACTTTTAAAAGCATCAAAAGTATCATTCTTATAAGCTAAAAAGGATAACCAAGTAAACCTAGAGTACTAATCAACTAGGACTAGTGCATACTGCTTTCCACCTAAGCTAGTACTCCTAGTGGGTCCTATCAAGTCCATATAAACTAGTTGAAAAGGTCTAGAAGAACTTGTAACATTTTTTAGCTTTGTGGGAGGCTTAATGTTGTTTCCCCATTTGGCAAGAACCATATGTCTCGTCTTTATGTGAAATTTAGCTTAGGAAGGCCTTCCACTAAATTTCCTTTAGATAGGCTTTGAAAAAGATCCATGCTTGCATGTCTAAGCCTTCTATGCCATAACTAAGCTTCATTGCTCAAAGACATAAAACACTTAAAAGATTGGTTAGCCAAATTGTCTAAGTCAATTGAGTAGGTATTGCCTTTCCTTTCACCTTTAAAAATAACCTTATCATCCACTAATATGGTGACTCGACATTCCCTAGGATCAATGGTGACTTTATTACATTTGTCACACAATTGACTTACATTCAACAAATTATGTTGTAAGTCACTAACTAATAAAACATTATTAATCAAAGAATAACCATTCTTACCAATGGTTCCAATGCCAATTATCTTACCCTTGGCATTATTACCAAATGTGACATCTCCACCTTCTTTTTCCTTCAATGTCGTGAATAGCTTTCTATTTCTAGCCATATGCTTAGAACATCCATTATCCACATGCCAATTGCTTGATTTGGTGGTTGTCACACTTCCCTACACTATACAATAAAAGTGAGTCACCTTTTCTTAGGTACCCAAGCATACTTGGGTCCTAGGAGGTTAGGAGTTGAAGGGTCCTCTAATTTGAGGTGAGCCTTCATAATAAAATAATTAATGTTAACATGCCTAAATTTCATGCAATAATGACATTCGAGTTTAGACTTGTGAGTCTTTCTCCTATGCACAAATTTAGTATGAGTAGTAGGCCTTCTCATACTTTGATTATATGAGTGCATGCATGTGCATGTATGATGAGAAGTAGTAGAGAATTGTTTGTGAGTGTGAGCATGTGTTTTATTATACATGTAGGCATGGTTGGCTATTTGAGTCTTAGCTCTTGAGCTTTGGGGAGCCTTCCCTTTGCCCTTAGGCTTAGAAGGCTTAGTGCTAGGAACACTTTTCTTCCCAATTGCCTCAACACTTGAAGTTTGAGGTTCTGATGATTTAACAAATGTAGTATGTGATGATGAGGATGCTCCATTGAAGCCTAAACCATATCTAATCAATGGTGGTCTTTGAGACACAATCAATGTGTCCAAGGCTTCATTTCCTTTGTAGAACTTAGAGATTAAGCTTCTAAGCTCAATGACTTCTCCTTTTAGAGAGTCATTTTCTTTTCTCAATAAAGCCAATGAAGAAGATGATATGAAAAGATTTTTCATAGATTTCTTGAGCTCATCATTTGATGCTCTCAATTCACTTATAAGAGAATTGAGGGATTTATAATCATCGTCTAATTTTAAACATTTTTTCTTGTAAGACTTCATTTGTGACTTGTATTTGTCACATCTCATAGTAAGAGCCTCTAGAAGCTCTTCATCTATCTCATCAAAATTTGAATGAGAGTGGGATGAAGTACTTACCTCATTTGAAGAGTCTTCTTGTGCCATGAAGCAAACGTTGGCAACTTCTCCTTCTTTTTCATCTTCACTTGAGCTATCATCCCAAGTGGCTGAGAAACTCTTCTTCTTCTCCTTGTCCCATCTTTTCTTCTTCTTTATTTTAGGACAATCATATTTGATGTGGCCTTACTTGGCACACTCATAGCAAATGACTTCATTAGATCTCTCTCTAGGATTAGGAGTTGTCTTCTTAAAGCTTCCTCTCTTTTATCTTCTTCTAATTAACTCATTTGTCCTTTTTCAAAGCATTGCTAGCTCTTCTTCTTCTTTGTTACTCTCTTCATCGTTAGGGGTTATTTCTACCTCCTTCTCCTTGGTTAAGGATTTAAGTGCCAAGGTTCTTCTTTCTTTTTCTGATTTTTCTCCTTAGCCCTTTAGTTTCTTCATTTGCTCATCCTTTTATAAGGCCAACTCATGAGTTAAGAGTTTGCCTATCAACATATCCGTAGGAACCTTTCAAATCTCCAGGTTGGACTTTTGAATGCTACACACTCTTACACCAAACTTATCTGATGGAAAAGTTTTAAGGATTTTTGTGTTTACCTCATAGTTGGTGAGAGTCCTTCCGAATTTACTGATGATGGATAGGAGTCTATTTGTCATTTCGGTGATGCTTTCATGGTCTTTCATCTTGAACAACTCCCATTTTGTCACATACATCTCCAATCGGCTTGATTTAACCAGTGTTGTGCCTTCATGATAGTTTTTAAGAGTCTTCTAAATGGCATGAGCTGTTTGGCAATGTTGCACTCTTTCAATCTCTTCCCTAGAAAGAGAGCTTAGAAGAATGGTCATTGCTCTCTTATTTTGCCATTTGACCTCCTGTGAGCTTCAACCTAATCTTTCCTTAGAATGAGTTCTTCAATTTCATCCACTACTTTAGGGGGTGGTTTCCATTCTTTGATAACTACATCCCAAAGGTCCACTATATTTGTATCAAGATAAATCTCCATCCTATACTTCCAATGAGTATAGCCGGATCCATTAAAGTAGGGCTTGAGGTGTGAGTGGATTCCCTCTTGTGCCATGAACTTTACTCACCCAATTAAGGCTTGTATGTGAGACTTGGCTCTGATACCACTTGTTGGCCCTAGGCATTAATAAGGGGGGTTAAATTAGTGTATAAAAAAAAATTAAAGTGAAGGTGAAGAAAGAGTAGAGAAAAACAAAGATTTATAGTGGTTCAAGTATTAACCAACCCTATGTCCACTCCCCAATTCTCTGTAATTGGGTGTTTTATCTCTCAAAATGGTGTTTCCAAGCTCACACCTAACTTTTACACTTTGTGTTTTCAAGGCTCACACAATAACCTTTCTTACCAGTGTTTTCTAAGGTTAACACTAAAACCTCTCTCAAGTTTTTTCACAGGCTCACACTAAAACCTTTCTCAAGTGTTTTTACATGCTCACACTGAAACCTATTACAATTGGTGTTTATGCTCACACCAAATAATCACTTAAAGAATAGAAAGAATGAGTAGCAAATTTGCAAGAGTTTTGTTACAAGTTAATGAATTCTCTCTTACATTTACATCTATTTAGTGAAGTATTTATAGCCTATACTCACCAAAGAGACGTTACACCAAAGAGACATTTACATGCTAGGCAGATTCTGCATTAATTGCATGATAAGAGAGAGTCGCAGTCGCTACTGAGGATTTACGATCGTGACATTTCAATTTCCATATGGGAGCCAAAAAATTACGGCATACAACCCCGTTTATGTCTAACGACTAGTCCACGTGTCATCTCCTCATTAGTCCATCAGGAAAATATAGTCATTGCTTTCTAACTACCCACAAAAGTCACGGTTGCGATTATTCTTTGTATAGGGCGGGACTCAGGACGTGAATTCTTCTGTTTGAAAGACAATCTTCATCTTCATGAATCACGGTCGCTGCCCACAATGTTGCCCTCGCAAATTTTGCTCTTCAATGGATACTTGAGACATTTGGCATGTTGTGGTTGTGGACTTGGTTCACTCATTAGTCACTATAAAATTTGTAGTCGCGACTGACACGCGACACTGACCGCGAATTCGTCTATGACTTTGACACTCCCATCTTTGGATGAATCGCGATAAAGATGAAGCCCGCAAATTCGTCTGGCCTGGTTTCACCCTGTTCATGAGCTCAGTCGCAGTAGAGAATTAGAAGTTGCTGACTGTGAATTTGGATGAACTTTGTCTTCTTGAAGATTATAAACTCCATCCAACTTCTACTTGAAAATCTAACTTAAATCTGCAAAATAATACTTAATTGAAATAGTAGGATTGATCAATCTCCTTTGTCAATATCAAAAGAGGTCCAAGACTTAGGATTAACCATCCTAGTCCAACAAATGTAGAGGAAAAGATCCCTAACAAATATCAACACTAAACTAAAGGGAATGTTGGGTGTGAAATTTCAAGGACCTTAGGGAAGCAAAGCTACAGGTCGAGGACTTGGAAACAGAGTCTAAGAAATAATAATTGAGAAGGAGGAAATACCCACCCCACAAATAAGTAAAAGGGAACAAAATAGTATATGTGAATGTGGTATGACCCATGAAACAATTTACAAATTCGGGAATGTCTTTAGCCAAGTCATTTGAGAGGCTATAAAACAAATCACCCTCTAACCCTTTACTAATAGGGTATGATGCAAATGCTTACTCGGCTTATCACCAAGGAGCTGGGTACCACATGGATGATTATTTTAGGTTGAGGCATGAAATTCGAGACCCTATTGACTCAAAGATATTAGTTCTCCCTAACCTTATGAGACCAAACATTAGAGGAAATCCTCTCCCAAATTATCACAATATCCTGCCTTCGACTCATGAGATTTTCATGATTGACTACAAGAACCTCGAAGAGCTAGTTGTAGCAATCTTTAAGGAGGTACCACCCTTATGTGCTTTTGTTTGCGGCCATGACATATACTATCAATCCATAGAAGAGCTCATATAAGGAGATAAAGGAGCTTAGGAGAAGGATGATAAGCATTTAGAAAAAGAGTGATGAAAAAAGGTAAGAGAAGTAGGTTAGTTGTGTCACAAAAAATGGGAAGTATTACTCAAACAAGGAGGTTAACAAGGAACTTAGAGCAGAGAAGGAAGTAAGGCAATCTTTGACAAATGATAAGGAAAAGAAGAATCCTATTTTAAGGAAGCTAAAGAAAAGCCTTACTTGAATTAACATTTGAGAATTATTGATCACATCCAATGAGCATAAGAAAGCCGTAATGGAGGCATTGTCCAACCTAGTTATCTATAAGGAAGCATCTCCTATGGAAGTAGTGGCTTTGTTGACTAACTCAAACAAAGGAAAGATAACCTTCTTAGATATGGATTTATCCCCTAAGAGTAAAGAACATAACTTAACCATATTTATTAGGATCAAAGTAAAGGGTAGGCATACACCTTATGTCATGGTGGATGATAAGTCTAAGATCAACATATGCCCTCTAAAGTTGTTGTTAAAGTTTAGGATGACAATTGTAAAATTAAAGACCTTTGAAAGTATAATATGAGCTTATGATGATAGCAAAAGGCCTATTGTTGAGGTTTTTAAGATCATAGTGAAGATAAGAGTTATGAAGACTACAATAAAATTCACTGTGTTGGACATTCTAGTCACGTTCTCACTATTGTTTGGAAGGTCATGGTATCACCCTTTAGGAGGAGTGCCATTTATATTACACAAAAGGTGAAGATTCCATACAAAGGAGAGATAGTTACCATCTGTACTAAAGTGGGTAAAGTTATGTATATGTTGAGCCTAATAGTTTTACACCTTAGAGATTTTCACGTAGCTGGGGTTATTAGTGATTAGGTAAACTAGAAAAAGGCAAATATCATGAGGGGAATGAATTTTCTTCATGGACAGAGATTGGGCAAGAATTCCACTGGTGTGCTAAAACTTTTAGACATCCCTACTCAAACTATTAAAGCTTAATTGTGTTACAAGAAAAGTCATGCAAAGATCAGGGTAATGCTTAAGAAACTTTGAAGACCTCTATCAGATTTCTTTATGAAGGAATGAAGGACAATCAAACAAGTATATGAGGAGTAATTAGAAACGAGTCTCTTGATGATTTAGAAAAAGCATTCACTCATATGCAAGTCAAAGATATGGAATCTAGATATTGGAACTATCAAGGCTCATTTGAAAAGAAGGCTGAAAAGGCAATAATAAGAATAAAGGAAAGGAGATTATGGAGGGAGATGAAGAAGAATATCCTTTTTCAGTCTTGTATGGCCTATAGACTAATTGGCCACAGAAAGAGAACAAGAAAATTCCTAAGGAAGAATGGGATAGATTGTTTCAACAACAATTGCAAGATCAACAATTATGGGAAATTGATAACTCATTTGGAAAAGAGTTAGTTGTGCCAATTATGCCAATACCTTACGTGGAAACAAAAAGGGCCAGACGAGATAGGCAGAACTGCTAGAGGAAGGTACATAGAAATCAACCCAAGAAATATTGAGAATATGTTTGTGAACTCCATTAAAGATATAAGAGGTGATGAGACACATGGATAAACATCAGGAGCAAAAGAAGATGAGATGGATGGGATGGCATTGTGGGAAAGCTTCCTAAAGATTGAGTTAGCTACTAATTAGATGAAGCAAGAATTTAAATAAGTTGTGAAAGCCATGGCTAGCACTAAGACAAGGAATAAGGCTAATTTTGAGCAGTTGAATGATAGCTCAAAGGCTGTTCTTGAACAAGTTGATGAAGAAGTGGGAGAGAAAGAGAAGAACCAAGAGTAGCCTGCCACCAAAGAGACTTTAACTGTACCCGTTGAGGAATCCCTACCCCTAATATTAATAATGTTCTTATCTCAAGCTTATTTGAGGATGACCACGTATTCATTTTTAAGTTTAAGACAATAAATGATGACTTTGCTTACTTGTAAGGTTTTAAAAACTAAACTAGATTAACCGGTCGAATCAATAAAATTGAGAACTAGTCGGTTGTCCGATTCAAAATCACTTCAAAAATCAAATAGCTATCAAATCGAGAAACTAGAAAAACTAAACAAAACAAGTTGAATAGAAACAATTTTAAATTAGATAAAACTGATTTTACTGAAACAACACCATTTTGGTTTAGATTACACAAATGATATGTTTTCTTTTCTCCTTCTCTTCGACAAATTCCAAATCAAGCATAGTTGTCCTATGTTTTCTTGCTTTATTGCCCCAATCGGCACCCATCCTTCTAATTCTGGCGAAAGAAAACCCATCATGGTTGCTTCGCTCCTCTCTTGGTACTACAGTTCTCGCTTCTTTTGGTATAACAACAACTTCCCTCTTCTTTTGTTGTCTTGTTGCTCTTAAAGCAAGTCGAATCATCTTCTTGTACTGCATTGTTGCTCTTGGGTTAGTAACGAAAGTAGGCTGCATTGTCTTTTTTTCTTTGATTTGTGTTTATTGCAGTTGTCTTTGCTCCATTGTAATCAAATCCATTCATTACTACTATTTTTTGGTTGTTTAGGGATTTATTTACGCTATTATTTACTGCTAATTTGTTAATTATTTATGTTGTAATCATGAATTATTTACGCTGTTAATTTGTAAATTATTTATGTTGCTATTTGGGATTTATTTATGATGCTATTTAGAATTGCTGAACTACTGCAATTCCTTGTTAAGCATTCTGCTAACAAGGCTGTTAAATGTTTATTAGACTTGATTCAAGAAGCTCAATAAGCAAGGATTCTTACATATTTATAAATGGATTATAAATGCATAAACTACATCGAAAATAAATGTGCCACATGAATTGCAGCAGGTTGGCAATCCTAGGGGATTATTATTTAATCAATCAAACTCACATATTGTATCTGTTATTGAAATGCTAACTAAAACATTCCTTTGCCATGGTCTCCTAAATTTAACCCTATACATTATATTTTTAATTGTCATAACTTAATAATAATAATAATAATAATAATAATAATAATAATAATAATAAAAATAAAACTAGATTCTAAATTAGGTAGAGGACCAAACTGGCAGAAGGGGGGAAAAAGAATACTGTTGTGTACTTTTTATAAAAATGACTTAGAAAACAATTAAAATTGGAAGATAGAATTTAAGCTATTATTTTTCGAACCAATAATTTCATGTTTTAGTCATCAAACAATTGCCATATTGGTTTGGTAACATGCATTGTCATCAATATTCAACATCAAATTTGATGTGTAGCTGAAATTGACATGACGTCAAACAAATTAACCATTTCCTGAATGTGTCCTTCATCCCTTTACATACCTATCCACTAGCTGATCTTCTATCTCTCGAACCCTATTTCATGTCAATAAGTAGTAAAACTCCATAGTATAGTCATCTACAGATCTGTTTCCCTACGTTAAATTTTGTTACTGCTAGTACATCAATCGTTGAAAGTTATATGCGAGAATTCTACACGCAGCTGTTTCTTCATCTTCTTCCATGTCGTAATTTTTTTTGTATTTTTCCAGCCTATTCCTCATCAACTTTAGTTGTTGCCCCCATGTTGTCGCCCTGACATGAAGCCTTATTACCACCAATTATACCTGTTTATGTTTAGGGACCATTTAAACTCCAAAACCTCCTCAACTATGGCTAACCAATCTAGAAATTCCTTCGGTTGCAAACTGCCATGGAATTCAAGAGTTTTAATACGAATACGTATCTCCCAATACCTTTCATCATTCTCCACAGAGGCTCTACATAGTCTGCATAGGATCTCCTTGAATTTTGTCCTCATCGAGATCCTCATCTAGTTCCTCCAAATCGCAATTTTTGGGCCTATTCTGCTTGCTCTGAGTCATTAAATTTATTTGTTGGTCCATTTGTTGGAATAAATAATCAATTCGCTCATTCATCCGTTGTACTAACTGCATCATGCGGTTCCATTCATAAACTTTTTCTGCAAGTAGCTCGTTATGATAGTTGCTTCTTGGCAACATGGCGGTCCAGGAACAAATATATCTTTGATACCAAACTAATGTAGTAGAAGGTATATGAATTTTGAATTTGTGGAAAGCTAGAATAACCTTCTATAAGCCTATTGGTTTGCACATGAATGTTAAACAAATAGGCATCAAAGATTCATTGATTCAAAAGAATATCAAAATTTTGAACGAAATAGAAATACTCTTTCTAGAAAATTTTATTAATTGTCCAAAAAACTCTCCCATAAACTGCTAGACGTACAAAAAATAAAGAGAACTCAAATTCTATCAAAAACAGGAATAAAATGACTAGAAATCTTTTAACAAAATTGTTATTAATACCAAATCTGAAAATTACATATTAAAATAGGAAGCAAAATCAAAATGATTTTTCAAAACAAATTTTCTGCAAAAAGATAATAATAATAAAATTTTTCAAAAATGGAAAAAATACAAATTTAAAGACTAGAACATAAAATTTTGGCTGAAAATTGACGAATATCAAAAGCTAAACTTGTGTGTTTGATTTGTTGACCTACTTCTCATCAATTTATAGTCCGCAAATACTAGAAATATTACTTTTGGACTTATTCAGAATTACCAAAACATCATTCTATCCTATCAAATATTATACTTTCTCCCTTGTTTGTCCACAAAAATAGTCATTATTTCTCTAAGGCATTAGATTGCTTTTGGAATTGCCATCCACGCTTACCACACATCAATAATGGTTAGGGAAATATGAAAAAGATGATACAGAGCAGAGAAAAGAGTATTGTTATAACATTAGATGGTTATAGAGGGAGCCAAGACTCCACTTTATAAACGAAGTTCACATATTCATAAGGTAAGACGAGTATATTAACTTGATATATTTATATATAGAAAACTAGATATTCGGGCGAGATCATCTCCTTAAACTTTTGGTCAACAGAGTCTTTATTAGGAAAGGGCAGTTAGCGTCTGTCCTAGCAAAGTGTGCTCGTCTTGAACGAAAATGGCTCTGCTCGCTTTCTCGGCTCAGGTGTAATCACTACACATTCATGTTTCTTCCTGGAAATATCTATTCGGTCCCCTTATGATAGTACACCTTTAGTTATTTTCATCCACCAAATTTATACGGTACATATTACTTTAAAACAATTATTTGTATTTAGACCATAAGACAATTCCCAGAAAGCATCTGCCTTAACTCATTCTCGTGCAGTGGATGCTTACTGCACTCACATGACAAAGAGAACAGAAAAAGAAGCTTACCTTATCGCAAAAATTTCTGAATGCACCCACAAACTGAAAATCTTCATAGAATAATGCTTCAAATACATTTAATACGTCAAAACTGCTTATTCCTGATAAAAAAGGGTTGTGCAACAAGGAGAAAGAAAACTCTATACATGTGACAGGTAATTTCTTCTTCGCTTTGCCAATAGATGCACTTACTAGAGATGCTGCAATAATGTGAAAACTGAAGTTCTGGAATCAGTAATCACCAATTTCGGTAGTGTAATAGCTTCAGCTAGTGAAATTCTATTCAGTGGTGCTTGTTGAAGCCTGCATCATTCGGTAACACGACAATCTAGGCAATGCAAGCAAATGATATTTATGTTTACCCTAAATAAATGCAAAATCAGCCAAGAAAACTAGAATTGAATAAACAGGTTACGATAATACTTTTAACTGATTTGTTGCTAGTGGATTTTCGTGCCAGAATTTTTTGGGTAAGGGTAAAACAGAAAAGTTATACTGTTTAATTAATTTTGGCATGCCTTCAATTTACACTCTAGATATAATGAACAAACTCTATATATGAAAGGCTTATACACACACACACACACACACAACATACCTATGTATCTCTAACTCTGAAAAAATATGAAAGGGGAAAAACAGAATTAGGGGACTGAAGTTATCTAGACACAAATGCACTTCTGGCAATTGCTTTGTGAATATGAATAATGGGATTTTGAAAGACATTCCACAGAGCAGGACGGAAAACCAATATACGTGGTTATGAAACTGGGGTGAAATATCATATGATTCAAGCTTGTTATATACAGCACGTGGTTGTAGACCTACACATACATTAAATATTTCAGTTGCCTTCCAATCCACCTCTGCTTCAGGGTTTTTATATGCTTGAAGAATCATATGATTATTATCCCTTACTGGGTCTTTAATGCAGTAGAGTCCTATCTAAGGCTTACCCAGTATTTCTTTGATCTATTTTACTTTTAGAGATGTGTGCTCTAATGAGATGCCAAATTTCATTAAATTATGCTAAAGTGATAAAAAGAGATAATATACTAACCCCAATTGATGTCACAAAATTGCAAACAGCACATTTCACTGATCGTGCTCCATATTGGTACATCAATAGCATCCTGCAGTTCCCACAATTGACATGTGCTACTTGATTTGCTGTCATAGTTAATATACATCAGAACCTTACTCCAACCGATAAGGCAGTCACAACCATATTTTGCAGGTATTAAGTTTTATACAAGAATGGTCGAAAATTGATTCTTCTTATAGTTGTTTTTACGTTATCATAAACTCAGTACCTTCCAAAGCTAAATTGACTGTGTGACAACAAGAACATTGCACGCTTGTTGCTCCACGGATGTACATGAGTAAGGTATGGCAGCCTCCACAAACCAACTGTGCCATTTCCGTGCCTGTTGAAATTCAATAAGGTATAATATGTTCTGGCTTTGATGTGTATACAGTTAATGTGTAAGATTTTTTGTTATGCTTTTCCCAGGTGAATAACATTAATGGTCATGGAACTTTGATCATAATTCAACTGTGATTATAAGTTTCAAAATTTATACAATTTGATCATTTAACTATTATAAATATTCTATTGAAGTTTCATGTCAGATTGTAAACTTGCATTATCTATGAACCCATAAAGCACTCTCATATAACATTTTTTCACATAATTAGATTTATATAACTCAAAATGAATTTTATATTAACTCAATATTAACAGAAAAAAAAAAAGTCATGTGAAAAAAAAAAAGTCATGTGAGAGTGGTAGGTAGCCTATAAATGATATTGGTGACCAATCATATTGCTAGGTCATTAGCTTGGTGCTTGATTGGTAAAGAAAAAAAGAAAAAATCATTAGACTTTAATATAAGTTTATAATAGTTAAATGACCAAATTATATAAATTTTAAAAGTTGTGAGATAATAGAATTATGACCAAAGTTGAAAGACCATCCTGCTTTTGCCTTTTAGAGGCAAATTGAATTCTTTAACATTTCAGTAATGTTGTCATAAACAATGGTAAAGAGTGAAGTCCTACATTCAAATTCTATTTTCAAACAGAAAAAGAAAGAAGAATTTCTTACATGTTGGTTTTAGATTGAAGGTATAATTGAGAAAAAAAAGGAAAGTCATTCTGCTAAGGCCTTATTTGTTCCGAGTCTAAAAATTATGTCTAATTGAGCTTGTGAAAAATAATAAATAAGATTGTGTAGCCAATAAAATAGAATCATAATTTATACCAGGAGGTGGGACGGCCGTGACTGCATTACATACTGCGCAGCATACAGAGGTTGCTCCAACTGGATAGAGTAAAAGGTTTCGACATCCAGAACACACAAGGTGACTCCGTGTACCTTATAACCAAGAGACAGTTTATGCACTGAGTTAGAAATCATGGATTCCAGGAAATGACAGTTTATCAAAAAACAATTCAATCTTCAAATTCAAGCCTACACTCAAATTTAATAAATGATAATCCAAGATTAAAACTCCTTGTCTTTTAGGCTCAGCTAAAAGCTCGAGCTAATAGGTGATGGCCAAGAATGACTCTAATATCTCTTACCTCATTCCATGAATCATTGAAGACAAGCTAAATGATTTAGAAAAACAGTAGATTGGGATCTGAAATTGGAATAGTCTTATTTGTTATTTTTATAAGACAACATGAGAAATAACTATAGCGAGCAACACCATGCTTCATTGCCATTTGCAGTAGACTGGGATCTGGAACTGAAATGGTATCACTGGTTATTTTTATGAAATAGAACGAACATGAGAAATAACATTAGCAAGCAACATTTATTTACAGAATTTCTTGAATTAACCAAATCTGCAAATCTGAACTTCTCATTTTGTACCATTGGCAAAAACAGGCGACTCCTTCTATAAGCAGCAATAAACAAGATTTCAAGCCAATACAAGACTAGTGAAAGGAAATTCTAGTAGTTTTGAGGCCAAAATTAACAAGAGTAAAACTGACTAAAGTACCATTGGTAGGTGATGGTGGTGTATAAGGTGCTGGAGGTGTTGGATATGGAGCAAGAGGAACTGGCATTGTAATGTCTCTCTATGGTAATATTTTCTCTCTCAATTTCCTACAAACTAACGGCTTGAGAAAAAGGAAGCACAACACTTTTGATTCCTGTCCTTGCCATGCCTGTAGACAAACACTAAATCACTTTAGTAAAAAACTGTACCACAAAGGCTGACATTATTAATTATATGCAAAAAAGGACTTCCGTGAACATCAACAAAGCTGAAAATATATCAGTAGCATTCGGAAGTTAAACAGAAAAAAGAAACGAGATTGACAGTTTTCCAAAATGAACATAACTCAATTCAACAAATTTATTTACATCTGTAAATCATACAAGAAGCTGGCGTTAATTTGAAAATTTTCTATTCAGGGACAGAAAAGTCTGAAGAGTTGACGACAGGTAATGAAGTCCAGCTGAACATTTGTGAAGTGGGGCAAACACATTACTTTCAACAACTTGCAGATGAAGTTGAGAGAGAGAGAGAGAGGATATATAAGTGGGCATCAGACCCCCCCCCCCCCACCAAAAAAAAAAAAAAGAGAGAGAAAAAAGGTCCTGTTCATAATGAGGTTAACTAAATATGGATGGGTGTAAGCGAGCTTTTGCCTCTTTATGAGGTAGTGTTAGTTGGTTTTAGAATTGGGCAATAAGTAGCATGCATTGGTTGTAAGTGTAATAAGAATGTATTGAATCCATTCAGTCATTTATCCATTTGTTTGGTTTTTTTTTAATCGGTTCAATTTCCCTAAAACCTTTGTGACTTGGATTAAAAAAAAAAAAAATTCAAAGCCAGATTTTTACTTTTTCCTTATCAGGATACACCATCGAAGAAAAAAAAAAAGGTAGAAGATGTGATGGTTAAATTCCATTCTAGTGGTGGCATATCAAGATCAACTTCGCCAGAAACGCATGGCCCCCACGCTTCTCCTTCTCTTTCTCTTTTCTTTTTGGTGTAAAATATTGGTTGCACGCGGTTGGTCTCTATTAAACCCACAAGCTCCTTCCTTTAAGGAACATAAAGGGTTCAGTTTAAGTTATGTACCAGAGCAATCAGGCCGCATTATAATTTAAGAGAAAACGACTCATTTAGGCCCCGTTTGTTTGCTAGAAAATACTCTTCCCGGAAAATGTTTTCTATAATTTCTAGTGTTTGGTGTTCTTACATAAAAAAAGTCAAAGAAAAATGTCTATCAGTCAACGCGAAAATTTTCTCCACCTTAAGGAAAATGACTTGGTTTTTAAAACAGGAAGTCATTTTCCCTAGCCTCTCTAGTCTTTGTGAATGTAAAGAACACAGAGATTGTTAACCACGACATCATCTTCATCAATTCATCCAATTATGTCTTCACCTTCGTGAGCAACCACTTCATCGTCTACCACTGCATCTAAGCTCGTTTAACTACTGAAAATCTAGAATAACCTTGTATCTCAAAATGTTCAAGTTATCGCATTCTTTCAGTTAATCCCTTATTTTGCCGAGTCAGCCTACCTAACTCGTCCATATCATCGCTGTCCATGTCATCTCTGATTTCGATTTCAGGCCAGCATAAAAAATTCAAAAAATGTCATTTTAATTTGGTTTTTATACTATTATTTGTTTATTGAGAATAGAAATGATAAAAGATTTGATCTTGGGTGTGCAGGACTACTATTAATTCTTCATTGTTTAAGCAATGGCTCAAGAACTTGCAATAAGAAACTGAAATTTTAATTCGTCAGACCAAATTTTTATTTATTGAAATGGTCCTAAACTTCAAATCCATTTTCCCTAAAGTTATGTTTTTTCTTCATTTTACATTTGAGTGTTTGGTGGCTTATATGAGGTTTTGCAACATGGGCAATTTCTCTACTCTGATTTCACTTTCTGAGATTGAATGATTGTTGAATTCCTCAATTGAATTCCTATAGTTTTGATTCATTATTACCCATTATTCAATTGTTTATCTACGCATTATACATGTTTGATGAAATGTGTAAGAGACTGAAATCCATGTATAAGGTTAAGGTATGACGTTTGATTGATGGTTTTATTATTACAAATATGCATATAATGTTATTTTTGTTCTACAAATAATGTTTGATTTCTACTTTTATTTTTATGTACATCTAAACAAAAGAAAATAATCAATTTTCTCAGAAAAATATTTTTTGTCAAAAATATTTTCTATAAACTAATTATTTTCCGTGAAAAAAAAAAGTCTTAATGGCATGAATTTTTCTCAAAACATTCAATTAAAGACCCTGGTGGACAAGACCTCTCGTCTTGATAGGGACCTTTTTTAATACTAATTCTTTAATATTTGTGTTTGATGTAACACGCTCTAATCACTAACTACTAATAACACAATAACTATTTTGTTTGATTAAAAATAATATTTTTTAAATAAATTTAAAATGGCCTAATTAATTAAAATTATCTCAAAGCTTTTCGTCTTTTTTAATAAATTTAAATAATTATTTCACTTTTTAAATTAAATTTAAATTTTTTATTTCAAATATACTTTTGAAATTCGAAGAATTAACTATCACAGTTATTTGACTTATCAAGTGACATGACTGACTTTTACGTAAATCAAAAATATTGTTAACTTGACTTTTAAAGCTAAAATATCAACATATTTAATTGCTTCATACATTTTTAATATTTTCTCTATTATATCTCATCATGCGATTGCTTCTAAAATAAAAAAGATGATAAAATTAAAAAATTAAACAAATTGATAAAATTGATAAAATTATTTTAATAAATATAACTTTTTGAGCAATGAAATCTTCATATTTGAGTTGCAATTCTTATTTGTATCAATATTGGGCAATAAATTGATCATTGGATTTAGGTGGATCTCATGGTTGCTAAGAAAACATTATCTGAATTGAAAACCAAATCCAATATGAGAAACACTTAATCCTAAAAAAAAAAGTTAAAGAAGAAAATTCTAAAAGCGAAATAAAAAATACAAAGAATTAAATTTATTTAATTGATATTTTAACAGTTTTTCGACTCTTCATTATTAAAAAAAAAAAAAAGATTCATTACAGTCAAATCACTGTAATAGTCAACTCTCAATCAAAAAATTAAGTTTGAATTTAATAAGAAAAAGATGAAACAATTAAGATTTGTTAAAAAGTGAAATGTTTAAAGATTTTTATGCAATTAGACCATTTTAAAGTATGTATTTTAAATTCTGGATCATCTACACCCAATTTTTGAGAAATAAATAATAAAATAATTTTTATTTTTTTAAATGATAAAAAAAAAATTTAAAAAAATTTGAAAGCAATGAAATGCTAAAAAGGTAGAATGATTTCAATCTTTCATCACTTATCATCATTATTTTGCACAACACAGACGCACAAGTTAGATTTTTTATTGATTAAATCCAAAACATAAAAAGAAAAGATTTTTTTATTAATTTGATTATTTTTTTTACTAGATAAATAAATACAACGCAAGAATTAGAAATGCTCTATCATTACCATTGACTGCCAATCAAATCATCATCCACTCACTTCATTTAATTTCACTGTGATATCCCATAAATTTTGAATTCACGTAAATATTTTATTAGCACAAAATATATAAATATATTATTAAAGTATTTATTCTTAAAATATTTAAAAAACAATGATATTTTATTTATGCATTTATTTTTAAAAAAAGTTAGCTATTTTATCTATTTAATCAAATTTTAATAACTGCTATATTCCAATAAAATCTCAAATAGAATTCCCACCTACTTCAAACTACCATATATATATATATGCCATCATTTACTGGGCACAAAAAATTATTCATTATTGTTATACCTCGTGTTTTCATTTGCTTCCTGCATGATTTATGGAATGCAAGAGGTAAGCTTTCTCACCATGGTTCAGTTGCCTCTTCGGTATCCTTGACAAATATTTTAAATTAATCGACTGCCTAATTCTTTTGATGCCATTCTTTGTTCTTTGTGGTTTGAACTAAAGATATTATATATATATATATATATATATATATACACTATTGCTTTGGGTACGTTATCAAATACTGCCATAACTTTTTTTTTTTTTCTTCCTATTTTAGTGTTAGATATAGTATTAAATTACTCTTTCACTGTCCAGTAAGTTCCTTCAAATGACCATCTTCTTAGGCTATAATATATAAATATCTAATGATATTTGATCAAAGGTTTATTTATCGACAATTAATACTTTATATTTTCTTTGTCACTCAAATACTAGCAAGAATGCATGTCCATTATTTTATCATTTGTCTTATTGTGCCCTTATTTGGTAAACAAGAACTTGTGATTTTGAATTGCCAAAAACCATGAACACTTTCATGCTTGGGAACCAAATTTGTTTTGGCTCATCTGTTAGCCTTGGGTACAGTTTTTATATTTAACACATGCTTTAAGCCTTGAACTAAGAAAGAATCCCAATTATATGTACACTTGTTCCATTTCTTTTTAATATATATAATATATTTTGGGAGAAGAAATTCAACTCTAATTTATTCTTTTCATTACTTTGATTTAACCATATGAATTTCATTTTATAATTACTGATTTCCAAATATACATTTACCATTTAAATTAAATTAGGCTTGATCTACTTATTGATTGATTTTCCCATATATATATATATATATATATATACATATATGTTGATAGAATTAAATTGAGTACCATCAATTGACTTAATATATGTTTATGTAAGCATTATTATTATTATAGTTTTTGTTAGTCTCGAATTTAGTATTTTTGTAAATTAATGCTAAATTAATTTACTCTTAATACTATTGATTATTTTTATAAATTTTATGGAGGTAAACTTTAAATATTTTTTTACTGTTATGATATAACAATAAACTTTTAATGTTAATATTCTAATGTATATCCTTTTATATTAAATGATATATTTTAACTTTGCATTTCAAATTATCTTTTAAATTTATAAATTCATAGTATAACTTATTATTTGAATCATTAATTTAATTATTTTAATTATTTATATATAAAAAATTTGGGTCTCTCAATATCTATCTTTTTTATAATTTCCATATAGTTATTGTGTTAAATTTCTTGGCTTCTTATGAGTTAGTTTATATTGAAACCAACTATTTATCTTAAAATTATGTAGGAAATTCATACCCTTCTTATGTCCATTGAGATTATCTATTTTGTGCTTGGATTTAGCTCATATTTTGACTAGTTGTACTTAACTTGTACATGAAGTCTAGGTGAGTGATAATTATAGTACATGACATTTGTTTTGTTCCTCTTTTAAAATTTCTTAGCATGGAAATATTTATAGATTTAACAATAATCTTTGAAATGTATTTTATAAAATGTTTTTTTATACAAATCATTAATAATTTGATTTTATTGCTTATTTAAAATTATTTATGAATTATTAGATAAAGTGTTTATTAAATACTCTATGCATTTAGAGTTTATAGATTTTCGGGAATAAGCTTTTAAATTGTTTGGAATTTCAATGGATATTTTGAATTTATAGTTTGATTTTGTGAAAATGAATACTTTGGATATATTTGATTTAAATTATCGAATACAGGGCATTTGTACTTCAGATTATTAATATTTGATTTTGAGTATTGTTATTTATAATACTGATTTTGATATTTGAAATTTTGTTATTTGAAATTTGATTTATAATCTGATGACTGTTTAAATAAGTTTAGATTTTTTTTACTGGTATTTAGTATCGAGTTCTATATACCTGATTATCTATTATATGAGTGTAACATCTCTATCCACATTCATTGGCATTATCACATGAACATAGTCATTGCATAAATGATTTAAAATCCCACATGAACATATGCATTTGATAAATGATCATTTAGATATGTAACTTAGATAAGCACAACAATGACACTTGCATCATTGCATTTGGGACACTTGAATATATATAAATATGTAATGTTTGTATAGTTGCATGACAAATTATCTTATCTTGTGTGTATGACATAACATCATAAATAATGGTATTTTAGAACTTATTTAAAAGTATAAGGAGCATATGGGGATTAAAAAATGGATGAAGGTGACGAAAGGGTGAAAAAGAATGACTAAAAGAGAAATATTGAATTTTCAACCAATGGTAGTGAGACACCATGATTTTGTCTTATTAGGGTAGGTATACAAATTAAAATTTTCATCTTTTAAGATCATATTGGAGAGCCAAAAACATAAGGGAGTGCACAAAATTGAAAAAAAGGAAGGAAGAAAGGAGGAAGAAGAAGAAGAAGAAGAATGAGAGGAAGAAGAATGAGCTAGCTTGGAGGAAACCCTAAGCTTTTCTAATTTTGGCAAAAGAGGTAAGTGATTTTATCATCCTTTAACATGAAATTCCTCCCTTATAACATGTTAAACATGCATGATTAGGAATAATTATGGAGTAATTTGAGGTAGAGCTCATGTATGGAGGTTGAAGCTCAAAAGAAATAAGAGCTTATTGTGTTGGTTTTGTTGTTAGAACAGATTTTGTACACACAATTTCATAACCTTAGAAGATGAATTAGAGAAAGTGTATAATATGAAAGTCAAAGCTTTATGTCCCATCTAAATGCATGTAAAACAGTTTTGCTTAACTTGGTGTGTGTGAGGAGATATGGCTCCTTTATTAGGGCTGGTTCACAACCAACCGAAATCTCCTTAGTCTTTCTGTTTTCATATATTTTGATGATCTTATGTGCTGATTTAGAAAAAGTCAAAAACATGAAATTTGTAGGGTTATATCTTCTCTAAATACATATAGAGCAGTTTTTCTTAATTTGTTGTGTGGAAAGAGATATGACTTATTGATTATGACTGACCCTGAACCCAATGAAATCTCATCAGTCTTTTAATTATGTTTTCCATGAATTTGATGACCATAGAATCTGAATTTGATGATGAGAAAAACTTGAAAGTTGTATATTTATGTCTGATCTAGATTCCTATAAAAAAAATTTCCAAATTTATCTTGGTTGATAAGATATTACCCTTTCATCATGACTGATTGTCAACATGTTGAAAACCTGCTCACCCTGAGATTGGTCATTTATTTTGGTGTCTTTATAGACTGAATTAGATAATACATAATACATGAAAAATGTTCCTTTATTTGTTTTGTAACTTCTAGTAAATCAGTTTTGTAATTGGATTTGTATAATTTGAGATATACCTAAGAATGTAAGACGTACTTAGACTGAAATGACATTAAAATAGGGAAAAATTCAAAAAATTTACCATATTTTCTACGTCTTATATTTACCTGAAATTTGACCATGTTATATCGTTTTGTGTCTAAAGTATTTGAAAAAAAAAGAATCAAGTCATTTGGATAAGTACATCTAGAGTTATTGTTATTAGAGTGTCGAAAGGTCAGACTGCTATATAAGGAAAATATGCATAAACACTTGGTCCACTTGTATAGAACATGACCATATTTGCATACCAAGCATTCAAAATCATTTTGACATACTTATAACCATGTATGTATGAAATTTTAGGATTTCAACACATTGAGGAAGCCCAAGAGAAAGGAGCAAACATACCATAAAGTTTGGTCACATCAAAAGGTGAGTAAAAGCCATAATTAGATTATAATGTGTAAGTGTGATAATTTTATGATATGATTATGTTCGATTACATGTATATGTGATTGAATTGTTACATTTTATATGTGAATACAAATCAAGTGAGAATTATATGCTCCTAATGATTACTTGGTATACCCTTGTGAATGAACATTTGCATATGGAACTAAAAAGATGTTGTGATCAGCGAGTCAAACACTTACAAATCACTTGGAAAAGGGACTAATATGTCATATTGACACATGTTGTTAATCAAATGATTCACTTGTTATATGTTGGCCAAAAAAATCAAATGTCACTTGAATCACATGAATTCCCAGGAGCAGTGTTTTCCATGCAAGATCACGACAAAAATCAATCTATTGCATTTGCACTTGCATAGTCAATTCTTATACTTGTAATGTATCCTGATGATATTAGACTGTTGGTTATGTCATATGAATTTGATTATTATTTTTATTTATTGAGTCACGACTCACCAAATCGTAATTATACTTTTCAGTT
>CATIWR010519529.1:0-18595 GCA_949677035.1 Omphalea diandra | reverse complement strand
ATTATATATATATATATATATATATATATATATATATATATATATATATATATATATAATATAAGCTTTTTATTTTTATTTTTTTATTTTGGGTATTGAATTGTCTATAGATGGAAAATACTTTAGAATTGAAGGGGTGACGAATGAGAAATGAATATTCAACTTTTTTTTATTAGATATATTCAACTTTGAAAATCAGAACGCAACTAAATTTTTTTTTTTTTTTTTATACTTAGCTTTATAAAATCATGGCATATATCATCAAACATGAAGTTGACCATTCACGAGGATTTTATATTTATATATATATATATATATATATATATATATATATATATATATATATATATATATATATATATGACAGTTATTTATATTTAACTTATCTAATTTATTTAAACTGTATTCAAAATCAAAATAGAATAAATTATACATTTAAACTAATTAACTGTTATATTTTTCAATTATTTAGATTCTAATTATAGTAATGTATTGCTAACATTGAAATTTAAGTAATAATGATGGAGTTTTTATATTGCTTAATATATTAAGAACAAATATTTTATATATTCAATTGAGCACTTAAGAAAACAATATTTTCAAACATGCTTAAAAACATCAAAAATCTAAATAAAATATGAAATAAGCTTTTCAAAAATAAGTGTTAAATATTTTCATTTTAGGTACTTATTTGTGTTTTCAAAAAAACCCTCTAAGACAATAATGTTATTCTTTTACTTAATTTAATTCAATATTATTTAAAAAAAATAAAAATTTATTCCAATTACATAGTTATAAAGATAAATTCATATTAGAAAGAGTATTAAATAAATAACTTTGCTACTTTTAAATGGTAATCTTTTTATATTTTTAAAGAAGAATAAATTACTAAAAAACTCAAAATTAGTCACGATTTGTAAATATACCTCAATTTTTATTTCTTATATTTTTCTTTTTAAATTTATCCTCAATCAGATTCTAAAGTTCTTGATTTTTTTTTTTTAAATTGATTTAGTCAGATCTTGAATAATTTTTTTATTTTTCAAGCTATTTAGATCTAATCTTTTGTCAAGTAATATAAAAAGTTAATTCTTTACATTTTATTAATAACATAATTATAATTTCTAAAATAATAAAATAAATTTAAAATTTAAAAAGCCAAGAAAATTAAAATTAACTAATTTTCGTTTGTCTAAAAAAAAAAATTACAGTTTCTTCATCTCAAAAAATTAAATATTTAAGAACCAAATACTAGCACATATTTTTAGGTCCTGTTTAGGTTTGACAAAAATTTAATTCATTCTTAAGCTGTTTTGTGTCTAAAATTTTTTATCAAGTGACATAAAAATTAATTTTTTATATTTTTTTAATAAAAATACTTTATAATTTTGAAATAGCAAAAACTTTTTTTAATAAATTAACAAAAAAAATTAAAATTAACTAAATTTTCAACTCAACAATTTTGTCACTCTTTTTCCTCAATCCAAATAATATAACCTTTCTTCTAATTTACTAAGAATCAAAACATTTTTTTTTTCACTCTCTTCATTTATCAAATATTTAATATCAAATTATTCTTGATAATTAATTCAAATAGCAAAGATTTATAAGCTATCGCAAAAGTCATATTTTTGGATTTGATTATAAAGATGGTATTGCATATTGATTATATTAAGATTTATAAACATATGATATTTAAATTAATTATTTAGAATAATTAAATATTAAGTATTTGACAAATGAAGCAAATAAAAGAAAATTATATTTAAATTCTTAATAAATTAAAAAAATGTTATATTATCTAGATTAAGAAAAAAAAATGTAAACAATTTTTAAGACTGAGAAAATTTAGTTGATTTTAATTTTTCTCAAGTTTCATGAAAGTTTTAAAATTAGTTTTTTATTATATTTTATTAATCTAAAATATAAAAATTAATTATTATATTGCTTGATAAAAAAAATAGACCTAAATAACCTAAAAATAAAAGTATTATTCTAATTAAATTCAAAAGTTAATTTTAGATATAACTAGACTAACTAAAAATTTAGGGATTAAACCATGGCTTGAAGATAAATTTAAACTGAGAAATTAAATTTGTACACTTTGTTGATAAAAAGTAAAATTTGGAATATGTTGAAAATCAAGCCTAACTTTGAGTTTTTTTGTTATAATTTGTTTTTTAAAGAATAAAATTTTAGTTGATAAAAATAAAAATATTCTAGTAGTATCATCAATTATTCAATGTGAGTTGATCCTAAGTAGTAGTGGTATTTGCTGTGAAGATTTAGAGGCATTATTTATATGGTGAGACTTTTGAGATCTTTATAGATTACAAGAGCTCGAAGTATATTTTCTAGTCAAAGGATTTGAACTTGAAAATGGAAGGTAGATGACTTGTAAAAAGAATTGTAATTGTCTTAGAGATGCAATATTATAACAGATGTTTTAAGTTGAAAATCTTTTAATAGTTCGCTTATATTACTATTGAAAGAAGACCAATAGTTACTAATGTACATGACATGTTTAATCATAGTGTTCAAATGGAGCTTTCAAAGGTTAGAAGATCGTTAACACAAGTCAAAAGCAACCAATATTACTTGAAATGATCAATAGGACACAATAATGTCAGGATCCAACATTAGTTAGATTGACGAGAGCAACTTAAAGTGCTTCAACTCCAAATTCTATGATTGATGTAGATGGTGTTCTTTCTAGTATATGCCCTAAAGCCATGGTGTTGGTTAAGGATATAGTAGACTTAATTCAGGCTAAGTTGAATTTACACAATAGGTTATTCGTCTTTTAGCTTTTCATTGCATTTGAGTAAGTGACATAATATATGATAATATGGTTATGCCTTAAGATGATATCCATGGAATTCATACACTTTAGTGAGGTAGTTATAATAAATGAAAACTATGACATACCTATTTTGTCAAAGTCTTATTCCAAAATTACTTCTAATTAATATTCTATTAAGATTGAACATTGGTAGAGTTGTAAGACTGATACATATTATATTCCTTACTTAAGGGGTCAAGGAAGTTATAGATAGAAATATATGAGATACTGGAAACTAATATGTAGGTGTTTATTTGAAAATAAGTTCATTGAATGATCACCTTGAGAATTTTGTATGGAACATTATTTGTGTTTCCATAAAAATCTCATGTTGAAATAATTTAAGTAATTCTTATGACTTAAGATCATAATAGTGTCTTATCAATGGATTGTTATGCTTTGATTTATAATTTGAATTACTTGAAGTGAATAGCTTATAAGGCATATTTTAGGTATAACCTAAATTTGATGGAGGTAATGAGTGAATGAGAAAGGATTCATTGGCCTAAGATAATTGAAGACATTTAACTTATTATTGATTAATATTGATACCCAAATCATTGCTTAAGGTGTGATGGATGAATGTAATATGGTTTTCTATTGTATCATCAATGTCAATGACCAATTATAAGAACTAATAATGATCAAACTGTATAAAAGAGACAAAATATCTAGTCTTTAGGTTTAATTAGATGTCATTCAATAAAGGGATTGAATTACATTGATAAACTTCCTACTATGGTTTAAATCAAGCCACCTTGATTGCTTCAAACAAATTAAGCGGTCATGATGTGCAACTAGAGTGCTAATCATGATCTTTAAATATGAGTTGATTAATTGGAGAACTAATGATAATCATGATCTTTTAAATATGAGTGGATGAATTACAGAATTAATGATGAATTAAATAGAATTTTCTTCATCTTATTATAAACTTATGAGCTTAAATAGCTCATGTTTAATATCAACATGTTAGGAAGCCTAATAGTTCACACATGAAAAAAACTTAATACGAGATTAAAATAAGATTAAATATTACTTAATTGGACTTGTAATATAGTAAGTTATAAATAAGCATAAAGAGTTATTGATTAAACTTAAGATTAAAGAACAAAATTGGTAATATCTTAATGTGATTAGGTTTAAAAGGCCAACCTTTATACATAGAAAATTAAAGGGTTGGCCGAAGGACATGAGATAAAAGAAAAAAAAAAAAAAGGAAAAGAAAAGGACAGTGCCTAGTGCAATTCAGCCAAACTAATCTAAACACCTCCAACCATAAAGCGAGTAATAGCCTTTTGTCTTACTTACCTCTCTCTTTTGAAAGAGTTCAAGAGATTCTAAACTCAAGCTTGTTTATAGCACCATTAGAGGTTGTACTTTTCAAAAAAAAAACGGCATAGTTGTGGTTTGCTACAATCTATCTAGAAAAAAAAGAGACTTTTGGTGTGTCTAACCTAACTTGGAGGTAAAAGCTTTGATTCCTTTAGTTAGAGTTCAAATTGTGTTATAGTATCATAAAGATCCTTACATGAGAATCCTTTAAAAATTTTAATTTATTCTTACACTATTTATGTTTAGATAGATGAATTAGATGTTAGATTCTCAAGAGTTCTTTATTACGATACATTGCTATGTGTTTCTTATATAGATAGCGTTAAGGAAGTCATCATGAATGAGGTGCACATTACTACATATCATATTCATTCATGAGCTACCAATTATATTATTGGAGAATTGAAGGCTTAATTAACACATTGATAACATAGTAAAAAGATTATAATTCATTTTTTAATTGAGGTTCTCTTGGATAATTTAATATCATTTTAACCCAAATATGTTTTTTGGTGATTACCTTAAGAATATGATAATCAATTTAATTCTTTTAACTTTTAAAGGATTGACATAAAGCATAACCATCCAAGCGGTCTCTAAGGTGAATCCATATAGATAAAGGAAAAAAGAAATATTTCCAAGTACATAACTCCTAACTTAAAAAAAAAAAGTAAAAGAGAGAGTCCAAACAATGGTGTTTTTTTGTAATACATCATCCAATCATTCTTATTAATGATAAAGTTAAGGTATTAGACATTCATGGATTCACACTTAGTAATGTTTAGAAGATCATAAGTGTATTCAATTTTCATATTTTTAGAATAACACAGTTATGGAGCAATTAAATTCCTAATTTTAATGACTATTAAGACCCAACAGCTATTATTTCACAGGTATAAAAGGACATTTATAGATCATAGGTACAATCTAAGTAACTCTCTTTCTCACTCTTTTATTCTCTCATTATTAGCTCATACAACTCTTATATTTCCCTTACTAACTTAAGCACCAAAGTGGTTTTAAACACTCTTACCTGCTCTAGCTTATTTTTTGTCTCTTTTACAAGGTTGCCATATCCAATTTTGAGATCAAGGGCCATCAATTAGCGCTGTCAATAAGAACTTTTCTTATTTTCTTTAAAAAATTTTACCCTTGATCTAAGCTTTACTATGGCCAATCCATCTAGAAATTTACCTACTCATCTTTCCCTTGAGGAAGAAACCTAAAACTCCTTTAAAAATGATCACACACTAGAAACAATCACCAATCCCGCTACAAAACTAGCATCACTGTCGCTTTGGCACAATTTTAGGTGGCCTTCATACAGCTGAAGTTTTGACAACTAGCTTAGTGGTTCTTAATCCTTAACCTACCAAAGAAGTCCTAGCTGAAGGTGCTCCTCCAAAATTGAATGCACTTGACTCTAAATAATCCAATAGGGAGGCTTAGCGAAGTTCACTATTGGAAAACAAGTTCGATCTTATGAAAATACCTCATTTGATGAAATAGCTAACTCAAAAACCATTACTCTAAGGAGAAAGATGAAAAAGAAGTGTCTAGAATAAAGAATTTTAAACTATCTATAAAGAAGTACATTGAAGCCTCCCTTCTAATGCAGGAGATAATAAGGAGAAATTTCCTTGCAAGTTGAAGCTTCCTAACTTAAAATCTTATGATGGAATAGGAAACCCCATAATGCACCTATCCACTTTTTGAACAATTGTGCCACTCAATGACATATCAAAAACCATATTTGTAAAGTGCTTCTCACCGCCTTAATTGAAACCACACAAAGGAAGTACCTCTAATTTTCATCCAAGGCGATTCATTCATTTAAGGAGTTATAGAAAATGCTCTTCAATAGGTTTTCCACTAACATTTCTCAAAAGAGGTAAACCCATTATTCGCATTCTTGCAGACAATATGAAAGGGAAACCCTTTATAAATATACTGATAGGTTCAATAAAGTGGTAATACAGATAAAGAAAATCAATGTAAAATCTATAGTAGAGGTTATGCATGGTGGAACAACCTTCGAAGGCTCAAGGATAAACTCCACACTAAAACCATAAAGTCATATTCAAATTATTGGCTTAGAGAAACATCGAGTTAAATTAAGGAAAGAGGGAAGAACGAACGAACAATGGCAAGTGGGACCACGAGAGGTGTCGAGAGAAGAGGCTAGATAGTGCATAAAATTAAACACTTCATCATCATAACCCTATCATCTAGGAAAGCCAAGAATAATCAAGATCAACATTTCACACCATTAACAAAAATAAGAGGTAACATTCTAATTTAGATTGAATAGAACAAACATTACATCTGATATTCCAGAAGGCTGAACCCTAAGCAATGTTGGAACCTAAAAAGGGAGGTTGAGTGCCTAATTCAAACAGGATCCTTTAGGAGTTTTATCAAAAAAGATAAGGAAAAAAGACTTTGAGGAACATGCTAAACAAATAAAAGATGAAAGGCTAAAAAAACCCTTATATGTATCATCAATGTCAACATAAAAGGTGATCAAATTCAAATAATCGAGAAAAAAAGTTCTTAATCTAAACTACTCATGGTACGCTCTAGTAAGGCACTCATACATAGATCACATTTAGACAAAAAATGAAGGACATGTTCGGGGGCCTCACAACAATGCCCTAATGGTTAAAGGCCTCGCAAAAGAATACTTAGTAAAAGGCTACTAGTGGACAAAGGAAGTGTTGCTAACATATTCACAAAACATGTATATCTAGCAATTAGAGGCTCCCTAATTAACCTAAGAAATGTTAGTAAGCCTATGGTGGCCCTAGGGGAAAACAACTAAAGCTTATAATAGTAACCACTTTAATAGTAAAGTGACAAAGGAACATTCGAGTGTAATTGCCACTATAAGGTTGGTATTTAATATTATAAATGTAAAATTTTCATACAATGTCTTGGTAGGCTCTATATGTATGGGTCTAAAATAGCATATAACATCAAGTATCTAACTATGAAGATACTGACAGCTAATGGGGTAGTCACTATACATGGAGATCAAAGGATAGTTGTCGAGTGTAACAATATAGCCACTCACTAGAAAGAGTCCTTCCAAATTAATGAACCTCCCACAATAGATCCTAAATAAAGTGAATGATTAGAGCCAATAGGCGAATTAACTAGCCTCATCATTTTCATTGATAAAATAGTTAGATACATACATGAGTCAGGTAGCAACCGACCGAATGATTAGTGCCATTAGGAGGATTGTAAGAATGTTTATTTCTAAGCTATAAGAGATTTTAAGAATCCACTTATCCATCGCAAGCCATCGACTTAATGTAGTCTAAAGGTGACGTATGTTATCTAAAAAAAGAGACGATTTGCCCTTAAGGGTCAACAAGCCATTACAGAAGAAGTAGATAAGTTCCAGCATGCCTGATTTATACAAGAAGTAAATTATCCATAATAGACAGCTAATGTTGGATCTACTAGAAAATGAAATGAAAAATAGAGGATATTTATGGACTTCACTAACTTAAATAATGCACACTTAAAGGATAGTTATTCATTGTCAAACATCAATTAATTAGGGGACTCAATAACATGTTTCCAATGATAAAAATTTCTAGATGCAACATAAGGATATCACTAAATCCCAATGCACCTAAAAGATGAAGAGAAGACATCATTTATAACATACTAAAGAACATTATGCTACACTAAGATGTTGTTTGATCTCAATAATGTAAGAACAACATATTAGAGGTTAATGAACTTTATGTTTAAAGACAATATTAATAGAAATATAAATACTTATGTAGATGACTTAATTGTTAAAGTAAAACTGATGAGTCTCATGTAAATGATTTGTAAAAAGTATTCAATATTCTTAATAGGTATGGCATGAAATTAAATTCAAATAAGTACATGTCTAGAGTTAAAAGGAAAATCCCTCGGCTTTATGATATTCGAGTAAGGAATTAAAGCAAACCTAAAGAAAAATTTGAGCCATCATGGATGTGAGAGCACATAGAATAATCAATGAAGTCTAAAAGTTGAATAAGAAGATCATGACATTGGGGCACTTCATCTTATGTTCAATAAAGAAGTACCTATCTTTATGCAAAAGTCTTAAGAACTTGAAATACTTCAAATGGTCAAAGGATTATTAGTCTGCATTCGAAAAACTCAAGAAGTTTCTCAACACTCCACCTCTACGAACCAGACCCGAAGCTGGTGAAACCTTATATATTTACCTGGCAATAAGGATTGAAACCATAACATTTGTCTTCATTCAATAAATGGACAAAGAATAACATTCAGTATACTACACTAGTTGGGTACTGTGATGAGCAGAGCTTTGATACATAAAATTAGAGAAGTTAGACATGGTATTAGTCATTTTAGTAAGATTTGGACCTTACTTCTAAGCACATACCATTGTAGTTCATACATATCAACTCTTATAAAAACTCTACATCGGTAAAAAACATCTAGACAATTGGTGCACTAGGCCCTTCAACTAAGAGAACATAATATCAAGTATGAACCATGAGTTGCCTTGAAGGTGCAATAATTGATAGATTTTATCATGAAAATAACAAGGAAAAACTAAACCCTAGCTGAATTATAGTAGGTATAGCCATTACATGTTGAGGGGGCTTCTAATGAAAATGGTGTATGGGCCAAAATCACTCTTCAATGCTTGAACAAGGAAAAAAGCATTTATGTCATTACTTTAAAATTCAAGCCTACTAATAATATTGCAAAGTATGAAGCCTTCATCATTGGGATCAGCCTAACCTTAGAGGTCAGAATAAAAATTTGCACATATTCTATGACGTTATACGAATAGTTAACCAAATCATAGTGGATTACTAATTGAAGGATGACAACCTAGCAAAATACCTAAGGAGAAACAAGTATTTGCTCAATAACATCAATCAGATAGGGGGAACATAGAAGGTCAATTGGATGCCTCAAAAGGAAAACAAAGAAGCAGACACACTAGCTAAAGCAGTAGTATAGTAATAACTCATATTCCAGAATCTTTAACTGAAAGAAGAAAGGCAAAGTCCTATAATTAATGAATAAAAAGTCATGAACATCATAGAACTGAATTATTAGATAAAATTGATCATCCAATACCTTAATAAACTAGAATCACCAATAGATGTATAAGCTATCAAGATGTATAAGAGAGTAGCAAGACACACCTATCATAATGGATCATTGTATTGAACATCTATATATCCCTGATGGATAAAATATATCTCTCAGGATGAAAGCAATTTAATCTTTGAGAGATACATGAAGGCATTTGTAAAACTCATCAAGGGTCATATGTCATCACCTAGAAGGCACCCCTATAAGGATTTTATTGGCCTACCATAAAGAAAAATATTGAGGAATGGACATATACTTGCAAGAAATGTTAAAAGCATGATAGAATCACTAGAATTCTAATCGTTCAATAGATAAACATAACTAGCCCTGGTTATTTACCATATGAAGAATGGACATTCTAACGTCGTTTCCCTAAGCCATTAGATAGAGAAAATTTATCATCATCACTATTGACCACTTCACCAATTGGGTAGAAGCTGAAGTAGTAGCCACCACTACCGCCAAAAAGGTTGAGAACTTCTACACGAAGCTGGTGATATGTTGGTTTGACATCCCTCACATACTTATCACAGATAATAGTAGGCAATTTGATTATGATAGTTTCAAATAATTCCATCGTAATCTCCATATCAACTTATAATTCACATCAGTAGCTCATCTTCAGACCAATGGGTAGACCAAAGTTAAAAAGCAAACGATCCTCAGTTGCCTTAATAAGCGACTTGATGACCCTACAGGGACTAGCCTATATAATTCTCACATATTTTCTAGACATACCAAATGATCCTTATAAAGGCCATTGGAGAATCACCCTTCAACTTAGCATATGACATGAAAGCAATGGTTCTAGTAGAAATTGGCATCACTAGTTCCAAGGTCCAACACTTTGATCAAGAAGTCAATAATGAAGGCACTATTCTATATATCAATTTGATTGAAGAACAAAAAGACTAAGTAATAATTTGAGTAATACAATAATAACAAGTTTCAACATAGATCCTTCCAATAAGGGGACCTAATTTATAGAAAAGTAGATATTGGCAAGAGAAATACTATTGTAGAAAAGTCGAGAGCTAATTGGAGAGGTCCCTATAAGTAATTAATTTAACAAGAAATGGGGTATACCAGTTGATAACACTAGAGAGACTATCAATCTGTAGATTCTGAAATGTAGACAATTTTTGCAAGTATTATTAATAAAAGTATCATTTATCAAATTTTATTTTGTGTAAAAGGTTCAGCCTCTTAAAAACCCATTAATATGTTATTTATAAAAAGCCATTAATATGATATTTATCTTTTAGGTTTAGCCCTCTAAAAATCCATTAATATGTTATTTATCTTTTGGATTCAGTCTTTTAAAAATTCATTAATATGTTAGGTTATGTTTCTTTTAAGCTTGGCCCCTTAACAAGCCATAAACACATTTGTTTAGTAATGCCTTAAAATTTAAATGTTCAGCTTTATTAAATGCCATTAAATTAATTAAAAATTTTAAATGGTTTAACTCCATTTAAGGCCATTGAATTCTTTAAGTATTTTAAATGGTTTGGCTCTATTAGAGATCATTAAATTATTTAAGTATTTTCATTGGCTTGACTCCATTAGAGATCATTAATTCTTTTTAAAGTATTTTAAATAATTTGGCTCTCATTAAAAGCCATTAACTTCTTTTAAGTATTTAATTTTTCAAGTATCAAGTATTCATGTAACATGGTTTGGAAAATCAATTTTGTTGTGTCAAAGGGAAAAATGTTTGAAGACCATGTGACCCCAAGGCATTGACATTACTTCTCTACTTTGAATGATGCGTTTTGAATGATAACAAAATAATGACAAAATCTTGAGATGTTTTAGTGTTTGTATTTTAGTATTTTTATATCTTATAGGCAGAAAATGTTGTGATAATACTTTGCAACATGAGTTGCAAGTCTCTAATGTGCATTAAGCAAATTCAACAAGCATTAAAGAATGAACAATAGGCATTGAACTCTTCAATGGACATTGGGAGAATGTTTAATGGGCATTAAATAAATGTTCTAGATGCCTAAAAGCTTTTTAGACCTAGTAACAGGCATTGTCCTTTCATAACGAGTATTGGAGAAGTGCTCTAAGATGAGCTTTGTATACTAGACCTCACCACGAGAGATGTGGTTTTGCAATGGGCATTGATTTAGACCTGACAATAGACATTGCATATTTACAACAAGCATTGGAAAGTGCTCCAACTTGAGCTAAAGCTTATAGAACTCAAAACGGGTGTTGGCTCTTATTAACATGCATTGAAGAAGTTTCTAATGGGCATTGCAAACTGCTTAACAAGCGTTGAAACATGTTTGGAAGAGTTTGAAAAATAGAGCATCAAATTCGTGCTTTTTAGGAAATGCCCAATAGGCATTGTTCATGAGCCAACGGGCATTAAAGTTGAGAACAATGGGGTGTGGAAGATTAACAACGGGCATTTGAGTTATCCGATACAAGTTCAATAGGTGTTGATGAGAAACAACAGGTGTTACCTCCTCTAATGGCTAGGTTTGAAGAAAAGTTGTTAAACTTAACTTCAAGTACTCAAATAGCTAGTTTTGTAGTTTAGGTATATAAGGAGCTTTTTTGAAAACTAAATTGATTGATGAAACTTTGTGAATACTTATGAACATTGTAAACATTTAGCAAGTTCTTTGTGCAAATCTTTTAGTGTTGCTTTGTATTTGGGTAAAGTGAGGATTATTTTTGTTACTCTTTTTAGAGTAGGTTTTCTTGAGCACTAAAAGTGTATTTGCTACCTAACACTGCTTTGAATTTATATTTGCTAGTGGTTGTAAAGATTAGTATTGTACCTAGAAAAATACCAAGGGGTAAGGTTGGTTATTTTGTTCCTTGTAAAAGAAGTGATTGTAAAGGTTGTCCTTAAGCCTTAAAAGGGAAGTTCTTCCTTAGCCTAGAAAAGGAAAGCTTTTATTCTTGTGCTTGAAAAAAGAATAAAAAAGCCTAAGTGGAAGTTTGGGGAGTGGAGTAAGCATATTGTCGAACTATTATAAATCTTTGTGTTGATTGTGTGATTGCTTTCTATCTTTTTATGTGTTTATGTTTTTATTTACAATCCAATTCACTCCCCCTTAGGTTGCCTTATCTGCCACTCATTCCAACAAGTTTGTTCATAAACTTTTATGTTAGGACAATCAATTAAAGTTGTTTAAATAATTAGAAAAAGAAGATTTTTCATTAAAAGAAAATATTTATAAATTACATTACAAAGTATACATTATCATAAGGATCTATAGGAAGAGTTAGAGGAGCATCATCCCCTGGAGTACCAGAAGAAGTAAGCTTAAAAGTGGTAGTGTGATTGCCAACAGTCTAGTCAGATATTTCTATCTCTAAGGTAGATTATTTGATAGTTATTATGTTGGCTTAAAGGTTCGGTTAAGCTTTAGAGGAGGTCCCAAGAAGAGGAGAAGTCACTATTCAAACGACACCTTCTCACTTATATTTCAATATCTATCATTGGAAAGGGAGTGTCAAAGGCAGACACCTCTCATTCTTATGGCACCTCTCATTCTTATGGCAATAGGCTGCATCTACTATAGCAGAGAGGTAGTCAATATTTATGGTCTTTAATTTCTCCAAGTCAAAAAGGGACGTTCTCCTCTTCTAGTAATTATTGTATGTCATAGTAGTAGCCACTCAACATCATTAAGTAGAAGGTGGATATCTCTTACTTTCATAGTGTAGTTAGTGCCACACATTCAACCATCTTCTTCATGTAGATTACTACAAGCTTAAAAGTGGTCAACAAAGATTAAGACTTCTTGTTTAGCTCATACTTGAACATTTATATATGTTCATTCTTATGAGTGATCATCTCGACAAATGCTCACTTCTCACTCACCCTAGCTTCTTTAACTGCTTTATTTAATTCAAAATAGTGGATGACAATCAACTCCTCCATCTTTTTCACAAGAGCTTGTTTAAAGAAAACAACAAGGCTTTAAGTGAATATACAATGAAAGATTGAAAGTCACTAAGCAAATGGACTTAACAAAGATGTCTCTTTAGCCTTAGATAAATGTTTACGGCTCTTATTGATCTCTTAAAGCCCTTGAAGTAGATGCATCGTCATTGTGTGCTCCTCACTTGCTAAAGAGTAGTTTACCCAGTCTCGAGCATCTTGCCTCAGGCAAAAAAAAAAAAAAAATCCAAAAACTTATCTCATATGGATAACTTTTTGATAGTCTTACTGATGTTTGCCTTGACTCAGGCTCAAGAGTTTAAACATTCTATCCCAGTGCTTTTAGCCCATTCAATTAGACATTTACCTCTTAGGCTAATTTTTTTACCCCATCACTCACTTTTCTCCTCTTTTTACCTTTAATTCTCTTTTGCCAACCTTTAGAAGCATTAGATAAGGGAGAAGTAACAATAGTGACAAACGACATTTCCCTAAGAGTGGTAGGAGTTGTTATCGTAGAAAAATCCTTGTTGTTTGCTTAAGAGGGTGTCTTTTGAATGGGTGAAGGTTACACCTTCTCTCTATCCAGGTTGACTTTTAATATCTTTAAGAAATTTATTTATTTTTTTTTACAAATTATAAAGTTAGTGAAAATTAGTTTTCCTTTCATAGTAATTAAACATAAAAGTTGGACTTTGATGTAGCCCACTATCCTCTAACCAATCCCCACCCATTACTAAGCGTAAAGGCTCATCAACCCATAGAATTTTGGTTCCTAGCAAATCTTTGAACACTTTTTATAGAAAGGCTAAACTTCATTATACTTATTGACTAAGTCTATCATTAACTTAGACTATTAGTTATTAAGGGTTAAGGAAGGGGTTGAAAACTTGTTGATAAAATTCTTATGGAAGGTGTCTAGGGAAGAGAGATGATAAGCTAAGAAATATTTTTTTACCTAATCCATCACTAAGGAAGGAAGGCTAAACACTACATTACCCTTAGACTTGAAAGTGAAGGACAAAAGGCTTTTTGAAGAACGCTTGTTAGACTTTATAGGTTTTAGATAAAGGTGTTATTTAGAACCACACCCTTCACCTGGCAGATTTCTATGAAGTTACTTAAAATCCAAATGGCGTTTAGGTGAAGTTAGATTAGGAAATTGAATAAAGGCTAAAGTAATTAGTAAAGATAAGGTGAATAGGAAACCTAAGTCTTGCTTGTAGTTGTTCCCTTTATATACTACCATTGTCCCTTCCTTCAAGCATTTAGGCACCCTACAACCCAAGGGTTAGGCTAATAACTTGTAATCCTCAAGGATCTTTTATAGATCCCTGAGGTGCCCTAAATGCCCTCAATCACTACACTCCCTATTTTTCCTAGTCGAGTTATGGCTTACAAAATGGTACCCTCAATTTCCTAAAAATCCCAAAATATAAACAAAAGGAAAAGAAGACTCCCTAACTTTTGAGTCAATTAACAAACAATCCAAAATGGAAAAGGAATTATAAAAGATATGAGGAAGGAAAGAAGGAGATAGAAGAAGATTTGAGGGCAGAAAAAGGAGGATTTAGTAACAGAAATGAAATTATAAGGAACTACTTTAGAAGGAGAATTTTGTAGAAAGTAGATGAAGCCAAAAGATAAAAATTAAAAGCACTTACCCCTTTTTATACTTGATTGACAACATAGGAAAACATGATAGCAATAATTATGGGCAGTCAAAAAGACTGCCTCCAGTTGTCAAAACCAAGATAGTAAAAGCTAAAAGTTAATTATTTCAAATAAAAGGAAAACCAAAGGGCGTACCGATCTCATGCAAGTAAATTTGTTAAGGCATCCAAATGGCACATTTAAAGGCACACAATTGGAGTTCGTTAGAAATAGCTCGTTTGGTTATGCACTCAACTCTCCAATGGCAAAGGAAACATTTCATATGAAACCATACATGAGGGGACTAATGATAGTCTTGAGATAGTTGAACACTTGATGAACGGGTAGTAGTTTTTTAGGTGAATTTAATCACAGCCACCCAATGATGATATCGTTCAATGACACGTCATCCAGTTAACCTCATTAATGACAAAGTCAAGATAATAGACAATCTCAGATTCACACTGAATAATGTTAGAAAGATCATGGGTGGATTCAATTCTCATATCTTCAGAATAATATAGTTATGGGATAATTAAATTCTCCAAATCTCGATGACAGTTAAGACCTAACAACTACTATTTTACTGGTATAAAAGGACATCCACGTATCATAAGTATAATCTAACAAAGTCTTTTTTATACTCTCTTATTCTCTCATTATCAAGTCATACAACTCTTATATTTTCTATACTAACTTAAGCATCAAAGTAGTTTTTGTTACCACAATCCATTCTAACTTTTTCCTATCTCTTTTACAAGGTTGTTATATCTAATTCTAAGATCAAGGGCCATCATCAAGTGATATGACTATAATAAATGTACTGAATCCAAGATTGAAAGATGCATATCATGGTCATATATGATAAAGAAGCAAAAATGAATTTATGGGTTGGTTTTGAAACTTTAGCTATTTTATTTTAGAAATGTTTGCTTTGGGTATTTTGGTTGTTTGCACGTAAAGATTATGGGTTGGTTTTGAAACTTTGGGTATTTTATTTTAGAACAGTTTGCTTTGAGTATTTTGGTTGTATGCAAGTAAAGAGATTAATAATCCAAATGAAGTTTTTGTTGAATTCATTGATAGGTGAATATGCCAAATATGGACAAGTCGAGATTGCATTGAAGGCGTTTGATGAAATGCTCGGGATTTATTTTCTTGGACTTTTTGAGGTGACTTTTTTTTTTTTTTTGGCATATGGATAAAAAAAATCAAAATTTTTATGCAATTTAATCATTATCTCCAAGATTTTAAATTTTGGCAAATTTAGTCAAATTTACAAATTTTTTAGCAATTATATCTAATTTATAATTTTGGTCAAAACTGAATGACATATCTCCTGATGTGGATGATGCATTGGATTGGATTTTAAATTTCTTACCATTTCAGTTGTCATGAGTTTTAAATTTCAATCCAATGTATCATCCATGTCACGGAATAATTCATTCAATTTTGACCAAAATTATAAAATTGAACATAATTGTCAAAAGTTTGCAAATTTAGCTAAAGTTATCAAAATTTAAAAGATTAAACATAATAGTCAAACTCATAAAGGCTTGAATTTTTTTATCATCAAACTTTTATTATTATTATTATAGACAATTTGATTTTGATAGATAGCTGTTTGTTATAATTTGTGATAGGAGTTTGGTTCCTTTTCATACTGTGGTTTAATGGATACATGAAACCAAGGGTTTTTTTTTTGCAATGACATCTGAATTGTTCAATAAAAATGGCAAAAGTATACGTTCTCATGAATTTCATTGTTAATTACTGGTAATGATTTGAAGAGTTTTAAGAAAACTTAAGTTTTTGTTGTATTGGAAATCAATTCTCAATGGCAACATAGATTTTTTTTTTTTTTCCTTAAAATGTTTAATTCTTGATCTTAGTCGATAAAAGCTTACAAACATGTCATCTATTCATTTATTTAGTTATTCGTTCATGTGATGGGGCTCACTATTAATATAAATTGGTAATAAATCCATTAGAAAAGCTTTTTTGTGAGATAATTTTAAAAATTTTAAAAATCATAAAATGTGTAAATTGAATTAGTGGATGGTTTAAAAATATAAACAAGTAAAGTTTAAGAGTTTCAATAAAGATTTCTCTCTAAGCTTACTTTTTATTTAATGAGAAAATATTTTATTGCCATAAGTCTATTACACTATGTCGCTTGATAAATAATATGTATAATACAATTAAATATATATGTGTAATTATAGGTCTTGTGTTTCAAACTTTTAAACCTTACACAATAAGAAAATAGTTAAATACTTATCAAATTTGCTTATGAAATTTATTTTGTAGGTAAATACTTAGAAAATACCTACAGATTTTAAAATTTTAAATTAAAAATTTAAGCGATGATTACTTATGTATTTATGACGGAATTTAACAAGTGATTTTAGAACCGCAAGTAAGTCGTACGTGAATTGGTGGCGCAAGTAGAGTATTTATTTACCAACGTACAGTTTATCTTTATAATAATGAAAAAAAATATCAGATGAAAATTTTGCTTAAGTAAATAATTAAATAAAATATAGAAAATAATACTCCATCTGTAACAATTAAAGTTTTTTATTCTTATCACATTTGCCTACAGAGTAAAATCCACAGATAAACTGAGATTTAATTGCCTATAGAATAAAATTCATAGCTAAGTTATGAATTAATTGCCTACGAAGTAAAATCCATAAGTAAATTAGGGCATAATCTATGGAGTATATAAATTTGTAAATAATTACCAATAAATGTTTACATATTATTTTAAAATGTATCGATATATTTAATTTTTCAATAAATAATTATTGACAATTTACAAACAGAAATCTATCTATCAGTAAATAATTGAAGATATTCTAGTAAAATATTACCTTCTTAATTAATTTTGTAGGTAATTTATATATTCCTCACTGATGGAATTTCATTTCGTCAATAAAGTTAAATTCCCGATGGACTCAATCATCAGACTCAATTCTGTCAGTATGTATTAATATTTACCAACGAAATTGAATCCATCGGTAGACAAAAAATAAAAATGGGACTGTTTCTTCTTGTCTCCCATTTCTTTGATTTTATAGTAGATCAAAAGCCACAGCAAGAGGCGCCATCCCACATTGTGGTCACACAGCTTGACGCTAATCAACCTTCCACCATCGATAGCTATTTGATTGCACCTTGCACCTTGCCTCGACTGATATTGGATATGCCAAGTCCAGTCATTAATTGTTTGCCATTATCGCAGCTCGCCTCAGCCAACACAAAGATCTGCTAAGTCTAGCCGAGAGCCTCCGACACCAATCGACCTCGCTCCAATTTGTTCTTCTCTAAAAGATTTTCTTTCAAACTCTTCATCAAGGAGCATGTGTAATGCATGCATGTATGCTTAAACTTCTATTAGAAACTAAAATCAAATTATAAATTAATAGTAGTAATAATATAATCTATCCTCCTAATCCAAATAGCAGTAGGTTCCAAACTTCTAGTAGAAATCAAAATCAAATTACATAATAATAATAATAATAATAATAATAAATTACACATATAATCACGAAACTAAGGATATTTTAATTGATTCAAAAATTTTATCCACCTATACTTATATATATATATATATATATATATATATATATATATATATATAGAAAGAATCTATTCGATTTGATCAATTGGTTTAAAACCAAATTTTGCTCATCCTTATGGCCTAG
>CATIWR010519506.1:0-15730 GCA_949677035.1 Omphalea diandra | reverse complement strand
AAACTCTCTCTCTCCTTGTGTCATATACATATATGTACATCAAGTAAATGTTTGATTGTGTGTAGGATGGATAAAACCTTTATGCATATGTATTTTGAACATGAATGATATGAGTTATGTAAATGAATATGGTTGTTACATTATTCAAGCTCAAATGACTCAAATGAAAGTGATAAAGAAGACAAAGAGCTTGGTTAAATGTTAAGAAGGACCAAGGAGTCGATGAAAATGAGAAGAGAAAGAAGAATCCAAAGAAAGTCATATTTCTATCATCACAAGAAAAAGAAGAGGAGCCTTAAGGCTACTTAGGATAATGATTCAAGTGATGATGAAGAAGAAGATGAAGTAGCAAACTTTTGCTTCATGGCTCAAGAGGACTCCTCCAAAGAGGTAAGTACTTCTCCATACTCTTATGATGATTATAATGCATTTTATGATATAGATGATGAGCATTTAGAAGCTCTCATATTGAAATGTGAAAAATATAAGTCACAAATGAAAACTTCTAAGAAAAAATGTTCTAAGTTAGAGGATGAATTTAAATGCTTGAGCAATCTTGTAAGTGAATTGAGGACTTCAAATGAAGAACTCAAAGAATCTGTTGAGAGTCTTTCAAATTCATCTTCATCCCTAACCTCACTGAGAAAGGAAAATGACTCCTTAAAGGGTGAAGTCATTGAGCTTAGAAATTCTATTTTTAAGTTTCATAAGGGAAAGGAAGCATTGGATACACTTATTGTATCACAAAGACCTTATTTAGTTAGGCATGGTTTAGGCTTTAATAAAGCCTCTTCATCTACATCTTCACTTACTACCTTCATTAGAGCATCAACACCTCAAACTTCAAGTATTGAGGTCGTTGGGAAGAGAAGTGCTCCTAGCACTAAGCCAACTATGCCTAACGGCAAAGGAAAGGTCCCCCAAGGCTCAAAAGCTAAGGCTCAAAGAGCAAATTATGCTTACTTTTACAACAAGAAACATGCTCAAACACACAAACATAAAAAATTCTTTTTTACTCCTCATCACTCATACACTTACATACATTCCCTTAACCAAAGTCTGAGAAGGCTTCCTACTCTTACTAAGGTTGTGCATAGGAGAAAGGCTCATAATTCTAAGCTCCAATGTCATTATTGCATGAGATATGGGCATATCAATGTATTTTGCTACATTAGGAAGGCATAACTCAAATTGGAGGACCTTTCCAAGAGTAACCCCCAAGGACCCAAGTATGTTTGGGTACCAAAGCAAAGTGTTTGATATTGCAGGATAGAGACTCCTTCACCAAATTCTCGTCATGGAAAATCTAAAGGTGAATGGAGATTGCTAATAAAGAAGGAATAAAATTCCAAAAGGTTATTTGGTATCAAGCCATGAATACCAAACTTGTAATGTATCCTCTATCCCTTATATTTTTAACTTAATATATTTATGCATACTTTTAAAGATAGTTTTTTTGCTTGATATATGCATGTGTTGATTAGAATGATTGTGTGATGAGTTGAATCAATTCATTTTGCATTTGAAGTTTTCTACATTTTGAATGTTCAAATCAATCATAAAAAAAAATCATATACTTTGTACCAGAGCCATATATGAAGATTCTTAAATTTTTAGCCCTAGTTTTCAAGTTTAAGCATTTTAATGTTTGAAATATTTTGCATTTATGTTTTTTTTTTTATAAATTTTTCATGCAATTTATGTTGCATCCATTTATCTTCTTATGTGACATATTGTGATCAATTGTGCAAAATCACTTATATTTGCTATTTTAATTTGAGTTTATACAATTGACAAGTTTGTGGTCATTCCCTATCATATTCCCTATTCTCTCTCTTATTTCTTCCTATTCATCTTTTTTTTATCTTGACAAAGGGAAAGAGAATTGACTGAATATACAAAGAGAGAGCATACAAAAAGGGGAGATATCATTATCTATATTTATAATAAACTAAGACAATGATCTTACTAGAATAACTAATGGGAAGTATGAATTGAGGGGGAATAATTTCACAGTTATGATTTGAATCACTTTAATATCATTCTCTTAGGAGCATACATAATTGATTCTTTATCCTGTGCATATTCAATCTAGATTGTCAAAATAAAAAAGGGGGAGATTGTTAGACTAGGTTATTCAAACCTACGTCAAGACTCTCTTTTTATCTTGACAATGTAGATTAAAAGTTCTAATGTCAATTTTAAGTGTTATTTTTATAGTTTATAAGAGTTATCTTCATTGGAAGCCAAAATCTCCATCTTCTAGAAGGAGATCCAAATTCGCGGTCGGTATCCCCTAAATCACGATCGCCATATTGCTATAAGAATGGATGAAGCTAGACCAGAGGAATTCACGGGCAAATTCGTAACCATAACTTAGCCAAAGGAAGTGAGCTTGAGTCACAAAGGAATTCGCGATGGGTATCGCATCCGGATTCGTGACTATGACTTTCATAGTGATAAAGGAGGGAACCAAAGCCATAACCACAATGTGCCAAGTGTCCTAGGTATTCATTGAAGATAAAAAATTATGAGGGCAAATATGTGGTCGCAATCATGACTTAAGGAGTTAAAGCTTCCTCACCAAACAGAGGAATTCACGATCTCAGTCGCGCCCAAGACTTAGGTATCTCATGATCGCGACTTTTGATAGTGGTTAGAACATAATGACTATATTTTCCTAGACAATTAATGGACAGTTGACACATGGACTAGCCATTAGACATGAGGATTCTTGCCACAATTTTCAGCTCCTTAATGTAAATTGAAAATTCGTGACAGTGAAATGGTAGTAGCGATTGGACTTCCACCTGACAAGCATTTAACTCTAAATCTCCCTAGTACATCTTGGAGATTTATTGATAGTTTTAGAGCAATGTTTGGTGGACGTGGGCTATAAATACTCCACTAAACTAATGTTAATACAAGAGAAGAACTATTGATAATGCTAAAACTCTTGCAAAGTTAATTCTTTACTTTAATTCCTTATTTCTTTATACATAGTTTGGTGTGAGCTTTAAACACCTTGTGTAGGGTTTGAGAGTGAGCCCTTGAATAGAAAACTCTTGTTTAGGCTTAAGAGTTAGCCTAGTTATAAAACCCTTATATAGGTTGAGTGTGAGCCTTTGGAAAACACTTGTAAGGTTTAGTGTAAGCCTAAACACTAGGTTGAGTGTGAGCTTGTAAAACACTAGTGATTGAGTGAAACACATAATTGGTGAATTGGGGAGTGGCTGTAGGGTTGGTTAATACCCGAACCATTATAAAACTCTTGTGTTCATTCTTCTCCTACTCTTCCCCTAATCTTTCATTTTTGTGAGCATCCTCCATAATCAAAAGTTCAAATATACCATTAATTCAACCCTCCATTCTTAGTACACTAGAGCCAATAATAATAAATCTTCTCTTGATCATCCTCATAACTTTATCCAGTTTCTTATTGATTAGGGAGAGAAAGATTGCAGAGTATTTGGTTTTGGGCTACGCTGGGGAGGTGGAATTAATTGAGCACCCTCTTCTATGACAAGCCTTTTCCTCTTTGAGGCTTGAAAAGTTTCTAGCTTTTTAGCCCTAAATGAACTCAACATGCATGTATAGGAATCAGGATGTATGGATTTGGCATTTATAAGGTAAGGCAAGTCAAGAAAGTTGTGGGATGGTAAGTACTTCTTAGTGAGGAATTTCTCATTTTCCTCATTGAGTGCTCCTACATATCTATAAATTGTAGTGACATAAGAGGATAAAAGAAATTAACTTTTTGGCTTGGTACTCATATGAATCAATTGATCCATACGGTTTTGACCGATTTGGATATGCTTATTCTTGGTTAAGCAGAAAAGAAATGATAAGTCTTTTTGAGAGACCTTCTTGTTACCATCAACTCTTGCATTGACAGAGAAGGTGATGATATGATGAAGAAGCTAGTTAAGAAATGTTCAAATATATTTGGCTAAGGAGGTTTTAGGATCATGTTTAGTTTTGATAGATATCTCAGACCAAAACTTGGAGTATATGATATCAAGTGTGGAGATGGTGAAAGGAATATCATCCCCCACTTGAAAATTAAAAAAGTTCAAAAGTTGCTCAAAAGTAATAAAGAAGGGATCCCTAAAAGCCCTAAAAATTAATCCATACTGACCTGTTTGAGATTCTACACTTCAGCTCAAAGTGACGGTGCATATGAATTCTCGAACTATTTATTCGTAGTGGGGTTTGTCTCTGAAGATGAACATATTCTAGCCCATACTAGAGAGGTAGGCATGGATTTCATCCTTCATTCTTAGGGATTCAAGGAGGAAGCTTGAGGGGATCTTATTTAGTTGGATGATTTTAGAAGAATTAGCTTTCTATCAGTCTTTTTCTTCCTTAGTGATCCTTTTCATCAAATGAAGGGCAGAAGGACTAGAAGGTTGGGCTATGCTTTTCCTTTTATCTACTTTGGAAGCCTTTTTAGGAGCCATTTAAGATGAGAGAGGATTTGAAAAAGGTTTGAGGTAAAAGAATGAAGTAAGATGAAGTAATTGTGTAAATTTAAGTTAAAACACTATTACAAGGGTTTAAATAGGCAAAGAATAAGTGAAAAAATGGCAACAAACAGTTAAATTAGCAATTAATAGGAGGGTGTCATCGATTGGCAACCAAATTAGTTAATGTTTGGCAGTTACTCTAATTTGCGATTGTAAACTACAAGCCACAATTGCTAATTGCAAAAATGCTAAGTAACAGACAAAAATTCCTTGAAAACCAATTAGGTCAATGGTCAAAACTTTTGAATTTTGAAAATTTACAGTAAAGAATGGAAATAGCTATCGCAAAATGATGGGTGATAGAAGGATTGACAAGTGTCGGTAAATCACGATCGTGAAAAAGGAAGTAGCAACTGTGACTTATAAGGTAAGAAAAGAAATTGCGAAGAGATAAGATTTGACCTTTTAAGATGTGATCCATTTAATATATTGATGCTTAGTTCATTAAAAATGGCATAAAGAAGCACATTTGCATTAAAGAATTAAGACATCCAAAGAGTTATATTACACGTTCATCAACTACAATAATCACTCATTCAAAATAATTCACCCAACAAAGAACACTATAAAAGATCTAATTTTCACTTTAGGGAGCTTCTATCAAACATTCCTAATACACTTTTAATGAAGTTCATCCTTTCTTTATTGAGAGGTTTAGTAAAAATATCTGCAAGTTGATGATTAGTGTCTACAAACTCTAACACTACATCTCTATTTTAGACATGATCTCTAAGAAAATGATGCCTAATGTCAATGTGCTTACTCCTAGAGTGTTGGATGGTATTCTTTAAAAGATTTATTGCATTAGTGTTGTCACACTTAATGAAACAACTTTGTCATAATCCTTTAATTATCATTTCATCCAAAGAACTTAGGAACAATAACAACCCACAACTACATATTCTGCTTCGGTAGTGGATAAGGCAATCAAAACTTGTTTTTTACTAATCCAAGACACTAAGCATTCTTCTATGAATTGGCAAGTTCCATAAGTGCTCTTTCTATCTAGTAAGCTACTAGTATAATCCATATCCGAATATCCTATAAGGCTAAAGGATGAATTTCTAGGATACCATAAACTTAAATACAGTGTGACATGCAAATATTTAAAAATCCTTTTAACAACATTGAAATGTGATTCTTTAGGGGAAAATTGAAATCTAGCACACATGTATACACTAAACATGATATCGGGTCTACAGGCAGTAAGATAGAGTAGAGAACCAATCATACTTTAATATTTCTTCTCATTAATAGACTTACCATATTCATCATTGTCTATTTTGATGGTAGCACTTATTGGTGTCTTTGTTGCTTTGCATCCATCCATGCAAAATTTCTTGAGTATATCTCTTATGTACTTGGCTTGGTTGATAAAAATCCCTTCTTTGATTTGCTTTATTTGTAGGCCAAAAAAGAACTTGAGCTTTCCAATCATGCTTATCTCAAAATCCTTAGTCATACACTTAGTAAAATCTTTACAAAGAGATTCATTAGTAGCACCAAATATAATATCATCAATATATATTTGCACAATGAGTGTGTCATGATTGTGCCATTTAACAAACAAAGTTATATCAACCTTCCCTTTTTCAAAATCATTTTGTAAAAGAAATGTACTAAGCCTTCCGTACCAAGCTCTTAGAGCTTGTTTCAAACCATACAAGGCTTTATTCAACTTAAAAACATGATTTGGAAAGATATGAGATTCAAAACTAGAAGGGTGTTCAACATAAACTTCCTCCTCAATGAGACCATTTAAAAAAAGCACTTTTAACATCCATTTGGAAAAGTTTGAAATTCATGTAACGTGCATATGCTAAAAGAATCCTAATGGCCTATAATCTTCCTACGGGAGCATAGGTTTCATGATAATCAATGCCTTCATCTTGGTTGTATCCCTTAGCAACCAATCTAGCCTTATTTCTACTAATGAAACCTTGCACATCTAACTTATTCCTAAACGTGCACTTGCATCCTATAATATGGTGTTCCTTAGGCCTAGGAACAAATTCCAATACATTGTTTCTCTCAAATTAGTTGAGATCCTCTTGCATAGCAATTATCCAACTCTCATCATCAATAGCCTCATCAATAGAATTTGGCTTAAATTGTAAACAAATACAAGATTATTATCTAAATAATTAAGTTGAGATATAGTACTTACACACTTGGATGTATCACTAATGATTAGGTTATTTGGGTGATGCTTGGAGAATCTCCAATCCTTGGGAAGATCTTGATTTGGGGTTTCCATTTATTGATGTTGAGGTTCCTTTTCTTCTCTTGATGACTTGCCTTCATCATGGCCATCTCTTTTGTGGTTGACTTTAACTCCAATTGTTCAAAGTCTCTTATAAGATTATCAACATGAAACCTTTCTCGAGATCAAATTTACTAGATTCATCAAATATAATATTCATAGACTCTTCAACAACCATAGTATTCTAATTGAAAACTCCATAAGCTTTGCTAGAAGTGGAATATCCTAGGAAAATACCTTTATTTGTTTTTGAATCAAAATTTCCAAGATTATCCTTTGTATTTAAGATGTAGCATTTACATCCAAAGACTCTTAGGTATGAAAACTTAAGCTTTCTACCATTTCAAAGCTCATGAGAAGTTTTATTAAGAATGGATCTCTTGAAAACATGATGTGCAATGTAACATGAAATATTGATAGCTTCAACCCAAAAGTAATTAGGCAATGAATACCCATCGAGCATAGTTCTAGCCATCTCTACTAATGTTTTATTTTTCCTCTCTACAACACCATTTTGTTGTGGTGTTCTAAGAGTTGAAAACTTATGAAAAATCCCATTATCTAAGTAATAAGATTCAAAAAATTTATTTTGAAATTCTTTTTCATGGTCACTCCTTATAGAAGAAATGAAGTAACCTTTGTCATCTTGAACTCTTTTTGTAAAACATTTAAAGCATCAAAGATGTCATGCTTATGAGCTATAAAGGACACTAAAGTAAACCTAGAGTAATTATCAACTAGGACAAGTGTATAATATTTTCCACCTTAACTAGCACTCCTAATAGGTCCAATCAAGTCCGGATGGATAAGTTGAAGAGGTCTAGATGTAGTTACAATATTCTTTACTTTGAAAAAGGATTGGTGTTGCTTTCCCATTTGGCATGGTCCACATTAGTATCTATCAATCTTTATTGTCAAGATCGAAAGAGGCCTTTTACTTAGGTTTGATCAACCTAGTCCAACGAAAGTTTAAAATGAAATAAGATATTATATGTATCTTTTAAGATATAGAGTTAGCACAAAATATCTTAATGGTTATGATATATATATATATATATATATATATATATATAGCCACACACACACACACACATTTTTTAAGGTTTTTTTTGTATGAAAGAGAGTATTCATATTTTTCTTTAAAAAACATAAAAAAGGAGAGAGAGAGAGAGAGAGAGAGAGAGAAACCATTGTGCTTACACACTTATGTTTTGGAAGTAGCCTATTTGTATGGATACTTAAAGAGGGCAATCATTCTTTGATGAAGCCTTTATCAGACTTCAAGCTCGAGGTATGGTGTTACTGGTGTAAACCCCTTCTTAGCCTTCCAATAGATCTATCACTTTTCATATGGATTGGTAAGATTTGCATCCTTTTCTTTTGATTTAATCAAATCGCATGGATCCTTGGTGTGATTCATTATAAAAAAGTTTTGCTTTTTCATTGCGTTTTTTCTACAAATCCTAACATTTAGAAGTTTCTACATCACTACGATTTTTTACAGGTGGCATACCATTGTCACTTTCATTTTCACTTTCAGATTCTATAGCCCCATCCCTTATGATCATTACTTTCTTATTTGGGCATTCTCTAGCTACATGACCATGTTCAAGGCATCTAAAACATTTGATGCTTCTAGTTTGGGTTGGTGTATTTTCATTCTTCCCCTTTTTTACCCATATCATTTTTATTTTTATTTTCATATATTTTTATTTTTAATGATGAGTTTATCAACTTTATTTCCCTAAGAATTTTTCTAAAATGAAGAAGTACCCACACTTGGTTTAGCATTATACCTATTTCCTTTGAGTTGCCTTTCAATCTTCATGACCAAATTCACCATTTCTTCAATTTCTACATAGTGATGCAATTCTACTTTGTTAGTAATATTTTTATTGAGACCATTTAAAATCTTGCCATGGTAGCTTCTTTATCCTCCTTTACATTAGCTTTGATCATGGTCATCTCTATCTTCTTGTGGCACTCCTCCACACTCATGGTTCCTTGAGTTAAAGTTTATAGCCTTTGATGAAGCTCACTGCAGTAGTGACTAGACACAAACCTTTTCCTCATGATTTGCTTCATTTCTCACCATGATTCTATAAGTCTCTCTATTCCTTTGCCTTTCCTTGCATATTTAATCCATCCAAACACTTGCATATTCACAAAATTCAATGGTGGTGAGTCTCACCTTTTTCTCCTTCAAGTAATTGTGGCATTTGAAGACCATGTCCACTTTCCTTTCCCATTCAAGGTACACATTTAGATAATTTATTCTTTGGAATGAAGAAATCTTCATTTTTATGTTTCTAAGGTTATGATCTATATCCTCATCCTTTTATCTTCTAGCTTGTCGTTTAGGATGAATACTTTGTTCCACCAATGAGATTTGGTCATCATCTAGATCATCTTCACTGTCATAGTCCTCTTGCACAAAAGGTAGTTGTCTTTCCTTCCTTGGTTCTTTTTACATTCTAAAAATTGCATAATCATGCCTATCTCTAACATCTCCCATCAATTTAAACATTCGCTCAAATTATTGTTGCATAGCTTGAATAACCTGGTTATTAAAAAAAGAACTAGTTCTTTGTTAATCATTTTAAAAAAATAAGATAAATGAGCCTCACATACTCTTTCGCATGTTTCACCCAAGATTGATGTCACTCCTGTCATATTTCACTAATCTTTTAGTTTTTCTCTATGACAATCTCACCACTCTTGCCTTTTACATCTAAAAAAGTTTTACCTATGGATTCTTATATGAACTAAATAATATCAATCAAAAAAACTGTTGGACTAGGATGAGCCAAGTCAAGATCCACCAAAAAATTGGAGATTCTCCAAATATCATCCCAATGACTTGATCATTGGTGATACCTCAAATGGTGTAAGTACTAAATCACAACTTCATCTTTTAAATAATAATCTTGTTTTTGTTTCTCAACTTGAGCCATAATCAATTGATGAGGCTCTTGATGATGAGAGTTGGGTGTTTGCAATGCAAGAGGAACTCAATAAATTTGAGAGAAACAAGGTATGAGAACTTGTCCCAAGGCCTAAAGAACACTCCATTATTGGTTGCAAATAGATGTTTAGGAACATGTTAGATGAGCAAGGTCTTATCACAAGGAATAAAGCTAGATTGATTGCTAATGGATACAACTAAGAGGAAGACATAAATTATAATGAGACTTTTGCCTCCGTTGAAGGATTAGATGCCATTAGGATACTTTTAGCTTTTGCATGCCATATGAATTTTAAGCTTTTTCAAATGGATGCAAAAAGTGCATTTTTGAATGGGATTATTGAGGAAGAAGTCTATGTTAAACAACCTCTTAGTTTTGAGTCACATTGTTTTCCCAATCATGTTTTTAAATTGAATAAAGCCTTATATGGATTGAAACAAGCTCTAAGAGCTTAGTATGAAAGGCTTAGTTCATTTCTTTTGAAAAATGAAAGGTGGAAACCACACTATTTGTTAAAAAACACAAGCATGATACACTAGTTATACAAATTTATATTGATGATATCATTTTTAGCGATACTAATGAGTCTCTTTGTGAGGATTTTACTAAGTGTATGACTATGGAATTGAAATTAGCATGATGGAAGAGCTTAAGTTCTTTCTCAGTCTACATATCAAGCAATCCAAATAAGGGATCTTCATCAACCAAACCAAATACACAAGGGAGATACTCAAGAAGTTTGGCATGGATGGTTGCAAAGTAGCCAAAACCCCTATGAGTGGTACCATCAAGCTAAATAAAGATGAATCAGGTAAGACATTAGATGGAAAGAGATATCGAGGTTTGATTGGATCTCTACTTTATCTTTCTGCTTCTTGGCCGGATATCATGTTTAGTGTATGTATGTGTGCTAGGTTCCAATCCTCTCATAAGTAGTCTCCTAGGGATTCATCCAATTACCTCCCAATTACCTCTTGAGGCTTAGTGGTAGGAGTTTCTTCCCAATTACCTCCACCCTTGAGGTTTGAGGTTCTAAAGATCTAACAAATGTGGTTTGAGATGATGAGGAGGCTCCATTGAAGCCTAGACCATGTCTAATGAGTGGTGATCTTTGTGACACAATCAATATGTTCAAGGCTTTCTTTCCTTCATGGAATTTATAAATTGAGCTTCTAAGTTCAATGACTTCTCCCTTTAGAGTGTCATTCTCCTTGCTTAATGAAGCTATTGAAGAAGATGATGTAGAAAGATTATCCACAGATTTTTTGAGCTCATCATTAGATGCTTTCAATTTGCTTACAATGTCATTGAGGGATTTATAATCATCCTCTAATTTTTGACATTTTCTTTTGTAAGATTTCATTTGTGACTTGTATTTGTTACATCTCAAAGTTATAGCCTCTAGAAGCTCTTAATCTATCTCATCAAATTTAAAATCAGAATTAGAATGGGAAGAAGTACTTACCTCATTTGTAGGATCTTCTTGTACAAGGAAACAAATATTGGCAACTTCTCCTTCTTCCTCTTCTCCACTTGAGCTGTCATCCCAAGTCGCTGAAAAGCTTTTCTTCTTCTTCTTCTTCAATTTGGGACAATCGTACTTGATATGGCCTTGAATGCCACATTCATAGTAAGTGACATCATTGGATCTCTCTCTTGGACTAAGAGCTTTCTTCTTTAAGCTTTTTCTTTCTTTTATTCTTTTGATAAACTCCATTGTCCTTCTTGAGAGCATTGCTAGCTCCTCATCTTCGTTGTCACTTTCTTCATCACTTGAGGTAATTTCTACCTCTTTCTCCTTAGTTAAGGATTTGAGGGCTAAAGTTCTTCTTTCTTTTTCTAGTTTATCTCATTGGCCTATTAGTTTTTTCATTTGCTCATCTTTTTGTAAGGCTAACTCATGAGTTAAGAGTTTGCTTATCAACATGTCTGTTGGAACCTTTCCAATCTCCAGATTGGACTCTTAGATGCTGCACACTCTAGCACCAAATTTATCTAAAGGAAGAGTTTTGAGAATTTTTGTGTTTACCTCATAGTTTGTGAGAGCCCTTTCAAATTTCTTCAGATTGGTGATGATAGATAGAAGCCTATTTATCATTTTGGTAATGCTTTCATGGTCCTTCATCATGAATAGCTCCCATTCCATCACATACATCTCCAATCAGCTTGACTTAACTAGTGTTGTGACTTCATGATAGTTCTTAAGGGTCTTCCAAATGGCATATACTATTTGACAATGTTGCACTCTTTCAATCTCTTATCTAGAGATAGAGCTTAGAAGAATGGTCATTGCCCTCTTATTTTTGCCATTTGATCTCTAGTGAACTTCAACCCATTCTTCCCTTGGGATAAGTTCTTTAGTTCCATCTAATACTTTAGTGGGTGGCTTCCATTCTTTGACAACCGCATCCCAAAGGTCCACCACATCTGTGTCAAGGTATATTTCCATTATATACTTCTAATGAGTATAATCAGATCCATTAATGTGAGGCTTAAGGTGTGAGTGGATTCCCGCTTATGCCATTGATCTTTTCTCACCCAATTAAGGCTAGAATGTGAGACTTTGCACTGATACCACTTGTTGGCCCTAGGCACCAAGAAGGGGGATTAGATTGGTGTATAAAAATTAAAATAAGAAAGTAGAAAGATAGATGAGTATAAGAGAGACACAAGATTTATAGTGGTTCGGGTATTAACCAACCCTACATCTACTCCCTAATTCTCTATAATTAGGTATTTCACTCACTCAATTGGTGTTTTTCAAGCTCACACTTAACTTTTACACTTTGTGTTTTCAAAGGCTCACACAACAACCTATTAGAATTTTTTTCAAGGCTAACACTAAAACCTTTCTCAAGTGTTTTCTCAGGTTCATGCTAAAACCTTTCTCTAGTATTTTTACAGGCTCACACTTAAACCTATTACAAATGGTGTTTATGCTCACACCAAACAATCACTTAAAGAATAGAAAAGATTGAGTAGCAAAATTGCAAGAGTTTGATTACAAATTAATGAATTATCTTGCATTTACATCTATTTCGTGAGGTATTTATAGCCTTTACCCAACAAAGAGACGTTGCAATAAAACTGGTAACAAATCTCTAAAATATACTAGGCAGATTTTGCATTAACTGCTTGTCAGGCTTCATTCACAGTCGCTACTACTCTTTTGCGGTCTCGATTTTCCAATTTCCATATGAGAGTCGAAAATTATGCTGGAAATCCCTGTTTGTGTCTAACGACTAGTCCACTTATCATCTTCTCATTGGTTCACTAGGAAAATATAGTGTTGCCTTTCACCTACTCATAAAAGTAGTGGTCGTGATTTTTCTCATACAGGGCGTAACTTAGGACGCAAATTCATCTGTTAAAATGTCCATCTTCTTCTTTATGAATCGCGGTCGCTACCTATAAATTACCATCGCAATTTTTATCTTCCAACGGTCACCTGGGACACTTGTCATGTTGTGGTTGTGGACTTGATTCCCTTTTAAGTTACTTTGAAATTCGCAATCGTGACTGAGGCATGACACACACTGCTAATTCATTTGTAACTTTGGCACTCCCATCTTTAGATGAATCGAGGCAGAAAAGTGGCCCACAAATTCGCCTATCCAATTTTCAACCTGCTTTAAGGTAAGTCGCGGTCGCGATATTTGAAGTTATGGTCGCGAATTAGGAGACACTTGCCTTCTTTAGAGATTATGAACTTCATCCAATTTCTAATTTATATACAAACTAAAAACTAAAAAACAACACTTAATTGAAACATTAGAATTGATCAATCTCCTTTGTTAAGATCAAAAGAGATCTAAGACTTGGGATTAACCATCCTAGTACAACACTTGGCAAATTATCCTATATTATGTGCATGTTATAACATTATAAATAATGGTGTTTTAGAGCTTATTTAAAAGTATAAGGAGCATATAGGGATTATGACATGGATGGAGGTGATGAAGGAGTGAGAAAGGGGGACTAAAAGGTTAAAGTGAACTTCCAACCAATGAAATTGAGACACCATGATTTTATCTTATTATAATAGGTTTACAAGTGGAATTTTTTAGCCTTTACGATTAAAATAAAAAGGTTAAATGTGAGGGGCAGTAGAAGAAAGAGAGAGCTAAGGAATAAATAAAGAAAAAAAGAAGAAGAAGAAGAAGAAGAAGAAAGAGAGGAAGAAAAGTGAACTACCTAGGAAGGAATCCTAAGCTTTTCTGGTTATGGGTGTAACACCCTCAACCCAAATCATATGCATTTTAATTATGTTATATTTAAATATATGCATTGGATAAACGATTGTTTGGACATGGAAATTAGATAAGTATGATAATGACACTAGCACCATTTCATTTGGGACACATGAATGTATATGTACTGTTGTATAGTTGCATGAAAAATTATCTTATATTATGTGCATGTGATAGTATCATAAATAATGGTGTTATAGAGATTATTTAAAAGTATAAGGCGCATCTAGGGATTAGAAGATGGATGGAGGTGCTTAAGGAGTGAAGAAGAGAGACTAAAAGAGGAAAAGTGAACTTCCAACCAATAGAAATGAAACACCATGATTTTGTCTTGTTATAATAGGTCTACAAGTGTGAAATATGAAAGTTATAACTTTATACCCCATCTAAATTCATTTAAAACAGTTTTGCTTAATTTGGTGTGTGTGAGGAGATATGGCTCCTTCATTAGGGTTGGTTCATAACCAACTGAAATCACCTCAGTCTTTCTATTTTCATATATTTTGATGAATTTATGTTTTGATTTAGACAAAGTGAAAAACATGAAATTTTTAAGGTTATATCCCTTCTAAATACTTGAAAATAGTTTTGATCGATGTGTTGTGTGGAAAGAGATATGGCTCATTGACTGTGACTGACCCTATACCCGGATGAAACCTCGTCAGTCATTTAATTCTATTTTCCAAGAATTTAATGGCCATAGATTTGGAATTTGGTGATGTGTAAAACTTAAAAGTTGTATATTTACGTATGAGCTACATGTAAAACCAAATTTAACATGGTTGTTGAGATATTTCCCCTTTATTAAGACTAACTGTCAACATGTTGAAAACCTACTCACCCTGAGATTGGTCATTTATTTTGGTGACTTTATAGACTAAATTAGATAGTAAATAAAACATGAAAAATGTTCATTTATGTGTTCTTTAACTTTGCTAAATCATTTTTGCAATTGGATTTGTAAGATTTGAGATATATCTAATAATGTAAGACCTACTCAGACTGAGACGACATTGAAACAAGGCAAATTCATAAAATTGACCATAAATTATGTAGTGTATATTTGGACTGAAATTTGGATATGGTGAACCCATATATATCTAGTTTAATTAAAAAAAAAGAATCAGACATTTGGATTTATGAGTTAAAAGTAATTATAGAAGCAACCTATCAAGTTCATTATATTTTACTAGAGCATATTTGCATAACAAGATGAAAATCTTACTTTATCACCATGGATTAATTTGGTGTATTGAAATAGGTCCTCAAGGCATTGAAGATAATAGTGGGAATAAGCCGAGACCTCTACGGCTTAATAAGCTTGAAGGAGGAGGTAAATAAATAGCTAATGGTACTATACGTGTGATTAGTTAAATGCCATGAACATATATTCAATGGAATGAAATATTATTTAATGAGATGATATTGATGAATACATTGATGAAAAAATACTCTTGATTTATTTATTTTCATGGGACGTTGATAAATTATGACTTGGGACTGAGAGTATATAGTGATATGAGCTCCCAAAGTTATGGGTGTTGTTATTAGCCATTATATTACTGAAATTTTATTGGATTTATAGTTGATTTGTTGAAAGACTAATACTTGATGTTTGTTGTCCCTTAGCACCAAAAAGGGGGATTGAATTGGTGTATAAAAATTTAAAAGACAAAGAAGAGGGGAAGAAGAATGAGTAGTTGAGACAATGATTTATAGTGGTTC
>CATIWR010519505.1:0-23108 GCA_949677035.1 Omphalea diandra | reverse complement strand
AGGTATGCTCAAACACATTTTCATGCATGTCTGATATTCTTCATATCATAATATAGTTGTCACCTATGTAATGTTCTGAAGGCTTCAGAGTCTAATATCTTTATAGTTATGGGCGGGGGGGGCCGGGGGGGCGGGGCGGGGGGGGTGGGGGCCGTGGGGGGGAGGTGGGGGGGGGGGGGGGGGCGGGCGGGGGGGGGGGGGGGGGGGGGGGGGGGGGGGGGGGGGGGGGGGCGGGGGGGGGGGGGGGCGCGGGGGCGGGGGGGGGGGGGGGGGGGCGCGGGGGCCCCGCGGGGGCGCGCGGGCGCCACGAGTGGAAAATTCAAAATCCTCTCTTCTTTTTTCCTTTTAAAACCAACACCCCCCCCCCCCCCCCCCCCCCCCCCCCCCCCTCCCCCTCTTTCTTGGTGCCTAAGGCCAATAAGTGGTATTATAGCCTAAACACTCAAACAAACCTTTATTAGTGAGTAAAAGATCATGGCACAAAAGGGAATCCACTCACATCTCAAGCTTCACTTTGATCAAACCGACTATACTCATTGAAAGTATAGAATGAAAATCTATCTTGACACAGATGTGGTGGACCTCTGGGATGTGGTTGTAAAAGAATGGAATCCACCCACTAAGGTAATGGATGGAATTGAAGAACTTATCCCAAGAGAAGAATGGGTTGAAGCTCACTGAAGATCAAATGACAAAAATAAAAAGGCAATGACCATTCTTTTTAGCTCTCTCTCTCTCTAGAGAAGAGATTGGAAGAGTGCAACATTGTCAAACAACACACGCTATTTGGAAGACACTTGAGAATTACCATGAAGGCACAACTCTAGTAAAGTCAAGTCGGTTGGAGATGTACATAACCGAATGGGAGCTATTCATGATGAAGGACAATGAAAGCATCACTGAAATGATAAATAGGCTCCTATCTAGCATCACCAACATGAAGAAATTTGGAAGGACACTCACAAACTATGAGGTAAACACAAAAATCCTTAAAATCCTTCCTTTAGATAAATTTGGTGCTAGAGTGTGCAACATCCAAGAGTCCAATCTATAGATTGAAAAGGTGCCAATAGGCATCTTGATAGGCAAACTCTTGACTCATGAGTTGGCCTTGCAAAAGGATGAACAAATGAAGAAGCTAAGAGGCCAATGAGATAAACCAAAGAAAGAAAGAAGAACTTGGCTCTCAAGTCTTCAATAAAGGAGAAGGAGGTAGAAATTACCTCAAGTGATGAAGAAAGTGACAAGGAAGAAGAGGAGCTAGCAATGCTCTCAAGGAGAACAAAGGAGTTGATCAAAAGAAAAAAAGAAAGAAAAGGCTTCAAAAAGACAACTCTTAGTCCAAGAGAGAAATCCAATGATGTTACTTGCTATGAATGTGGCAAGTAAAGCCACATCAAGTATGAGTGTCCCAAATTGAAGAATAAGAAGAGATGAGACAAGGAGAAGAAGAAGAGTTTTTCAGAAACTTGGGATGTAGCTCAAGTGAAGAAGAGAATGAAAGAGAAGTTACCAATATTTGCTTCATGGCATAAGAAGACTCTACAAATGAGGTAAGTACTTATTCTCATTCTAATTCTAATTTTGAATTTGATGAGATTGATGAAGAGCTTCTTGAGGCTCTGACTATGAGATGTGACAAATACAAGTCACAAATGAAATCTTACCAAAAAAAAATGTCAAAAGCTAGAGGATGAATATAAATCCCTCAATGACATTGTAAGAGAATTGAGAGCATTTAATGATGAGCTCAAAAAATCAGTGGATAGTCTTTCTATTTCATCTTTTTCTATGGCTTCACTTAGAAAGGAGAATGACACTCTAAAAGGAGAAGTCATTGAGCTTAAAAACTCAATCTCCAAGTTCCATAAAAGAAAAGAAGCCTTGGACACTTTGATTGTGTCACAAAGACCTCCACTAATTAGACGTGGTCTAGGCTTCAATGGAGCTTGAAGGCTTAGCTCATTTCTCTTGAAAAATGTTTTTGAAAAAGGAAAGGTAGATACCACACTTTTTGTTAAAAAGTACAAACATGACACATTAATTATTCAAATCTATATCGATGATATCATTTTTTGTGCTACTAATGAATCTCTTTGTAAGGATTTTGCTAAGTGTATGACTAGAAAATTTGAAATGAGCATGATGGGAGAGCGCAAGTTCTTTCTCGATCTACAAATCAAGCAATCCAAGAAAGGGATCTTCATCAATCAAGCTAAATACACAAGGGAGATACTCATGAAATTTGGCATGGATGGTTGCAAAGTAGAAAAAACTCCAATAAGTGGTACCATCAAGCTAGCTAAGGACGAATCGGGCAAAATGGTAGATGAGAAAAGATATCAAGGTATGATTCTGCTTTATCTTACTACTTCTAGGCCAGATATCATGTTTAGTGTTTGTATATGTGCTAGGTTTCAATGCTCTCTTAGAGAGTCTCATTTGAATACTGTCAAAAGGATTTTTAAATATTTGCATGGCACAATTCACTTAGGATTATGGTATCCTAGAGATTTTTGCTTTAGTCTCATAAGATATTCGGATGCTGATTATGCAGGTAGCTTATTAGATAGAAAAAGCACTTTCAAAACTTGCCAATTTATAGGTGAATGCCTAGTTTCTTGGTTTAGTAAAAAACAAGAGTCGGTTGCCTTATCCACCGCGAAAGCCGAGTATGTGGTGGCGAGTTATTATTGCACCCAAGTCCTTCAGATGAAACAACAATTAAAGGATTTTGGCAAATTGATCGATCACATTCATATTAAATGTGATAACACAAGTGCTATTAATTTCTCTAAAAATCTCATCCAACACTTTAGGAGCAAACACATAGATATTAGATATCATTTTCTTAGAGATCATGTGCAAAAGGTTTATGTTGTGTTAGAATTTATTAACACAAATCATCAACTTACAGATATTTTCACTAAACCTCTAAATGAAGAAATGATAAACTTCATTAAGAGAGAATTGGGAATGTTTGATGGTAGTTCCCTAAAGTGAAAATTTTTATATGTGATATTGCTATGTGTATTGATATTTGTTGATTTGTGATATTTATAGTTGATATAGTAAAGTGGATCACAATTTTTTTAAAATTCAACTATTTTTCATTGTTGACTCATAATTTGCAGTTACTATCCTTCCTTTACAGTTGCGAATTATAAGTCAATTTCACCCGGTTGTCAAACATCAATTTGCGATCGCAAAATTTCACTCCACTGTGAATTTTGGTCAAATTTTCAAATTTTTTACCATTAAGGCGAGTATTCCAGAAGAAAATTTATTAGTTACTCACATGTTTTGAAATTTGCAGATGCAACTTAGAGTAACCGTCTAGACATTTAAGTGATTTGATTGCTAACCATTGCCAACTCTTCATTAATTCATTTCTAGCCATTTTTACACCCCTTCAAAGGCTATAAATACCCCCTTCAATAGTGACATACTCACTATTATTCCAAACATCTTCACTCTCTCAAATCTCTCTAAAAATCTCCCAAACTCTCTTTCTCTCTTGCTATGGCTCCAAAGAAGTTCTCTAAGGCAAACAAAGGGAAGACAGTGGCTCAACCCTCTGCACCCCCTGCCCTCCCATCTCATGAAAGGAGTTACCAAGGAAGAAAAATATAGGTTCAAAGCCAACTCTTCCAAAATCATTCTTTCAAATAAGATACCCTCAACTTTTATGCTGGAAACCTTAGGTATCAATGCTGAAATATGAGTTTTCCTCTCAAATTTGGGCTAGAACAAGTTCATCTTCGAAGATGAACCCGGTTATGAAGAGGTTATGCGAGAGTTTATGTGCACCGTACAATTGAGCCAAAAAGCTGATTCAACAGCAGGGTAATACGGGTTAGTGTTCTGAGCCTTTGGCGACCCTTTTTACATTACCTACAACCAACTCTCTTCTCTATTTAATTAACAAGTCAGAGAAAATATCTGCTTCATAATCTTCGTACTTGATGTTATCTATTCCGAGTTTTGGTCAGAAATCTCCATCGAAACCAAACAAGACCCCCACTCTTCTCTACCTAAACACATCAAATCCCTACCCCTTTGGATACTCCATCGTATCATTACCTTTTCCTTAAATGCAAGAGGTGATGGTAATGAGAAAGTGTCCCAAAAAGACTTGGCATTCCTTTTTTGTCTTGTTAAAAATAAACCTATTCAAATTGGTCGGTACCTTGTGGATCAATTGATTCACATGAGTACCAAACCCAAAAACCAATTTTTATTGCCTTCACATATCGCTGCCATTTATTAATTCGTTGGAGCCCTTGATGAGGAAAAAGAAAAATTCCTCACCAAGAAACTTCTACCATCCCAAAACTTCCTAGATCTCACTTACCTTATAAACGCCAAGGTAATTCATCCAGACACCTATGCGTATACCCTTGGTGTAATAGGAGCAAAGAAGATGGAAACCTCCCAAGCTTCAAAAAGGAAGTGACTCTATATTGAATAAGGCACAATTCAAGTCCCTCCTCCTCAACCCAAACCAAAGACCAAGTTGTCTCTTGCCTCCATTGATCACAAATTGGATAAATTGATGAGGATGATGAAGAGGAGATTCCTATTTCTATCACATCTTCATAGTGATATGGTGGATCGTCAAGAGAAACTAGGGGTTCCTCCTTGTCATCTTTCGAACTTCACCAAATTTGAAGATACGCAAGATGGAGATGGTAATGAAGACGAAGTTGAGGATGGGGATGAAGTTGAAGGAGCAGCACATGAGCAAGAGGAAGCATCTTCCGAAGATGATGATTATTCTCCTTCTCTCTAGATTAGGAATCCTTTGTACTTTTTTGCTTTTGTTAATGTTTCAAACTTGTGTGATCCCATAGTTATATGTATAAAAAGGTTGTTTCTTTGCAAATCATTATCTTATGTGATTGATGAATTTTATCTTTATATTTTGCATTTTTATTTTGCTCCTTATCTATACTTGTGCTTTTTTTTTATTTCCCTCTTTCACCCTCTTTTTGATCTTGCCAAAAGGGGAAAGATAGTAATAACTTAATATTAAGGGGAAGAAATTAATAACCTGAAATTTATAGCATAAGTTGAGGGGGAGCATCATAACTTCATACTTAAGTTTTTTCAATGATTGAATGTCATACTTAAGAAATTTTTACCTTAAGTATTATTCATTGAAATTTAACCTTAACTTCACTCCAACTTAATATTTCTACATTATTTTTCCTTTGGATCAATCTAAGTTGTCAAAATCAAAAAGAGAGAGATTGTTGGACTAGGATGGTTAATCCAAAGTCTTAAACCACTTTTAATCTTGACAAAAGAGATTGATCAATTCTAATGATTCAATTAAGTGTTGTTTTATAGTTTTTAATTAGTCTCTAAAAGTTGGATTTGGATGAAGTCTATAATGTCCAAAGAAAGCAAAGTGTCTCCTAATTCGCAATCGCGAACTAGACTAAAACATGTTGACAAATTGGACAGATATATTCATGGGGCACTTCTTTGCCGCGACCAATTCAAAGAAAGGAGAGCCAAAATCACAGACGAATTCGCGGTGAGTGTCACGCCTTAGTCGCCACTGCAAATTTTGAAAAAAAACTCAAGAGGGAATCAAGTCCACAACCACAGCTAGACAAATGTCCCAGGTGACCGTTGGAAGATAAAATCGCGATGACAACTTGTGGGTAGCGACCGCGAATCATGAAGAAGAAGATTAAAATGTTGACAGACGAATTCGCGTCCTGAGTCGCATCTTATAAAAGAATAATCGTGATCGCTACTTTTATGAGTAGGTGAAAGACAACGACTATATTTTTCTGGTGAACCAATGGAAAGATGACACGGGAACTAGTCGTTAGACACAAACGAGATTTTCCACCACAAGTTTTGGCTCCCATATGGAAATTGGAAAATCGCAACCACGAAAAAGTAGTAGTGACCACAAATGAATCCTAACAAGTATTTAATGCAAAAATCTGTCTAGCATACTTTGAAGATTTGCTATCAGTTTTATTGTAACGTCTCTTTGGTGGGTAGAGCCTATAAATACTTCACCAAACAGATGTAAATGCAAGAGAATTCATTAATTTGTAACACAAACTCTTGCAATTTTACTACTCAATCTTTTCTCTTGTTTAGGTGATTGTTTGGTGTGAGCATAAACACCATTTGTAAAGGTTGTAGTGTGAACCTGCAAAAACACTAAAAAAGGTTGTTGTGTGAGCTATAACAATACAAGTGTAAAGGTTGTTGTGTGATCCTTAAAAACACAAGTGCAAAGAGTGTTGTATGAGCCTTCAAAACACAAGTGTAAAAGTTGTTGTGTGAGCCTTCAAAATATAAGTGTAAAAGTTTGGTGTGAGCTTGAAAACACCATTAAAAGATAGTGGAACACCCACTTGTTGAGAATTGGGGAGTGGACGTAGGGTCGATTATACTTGAACCACTATAAATCTTGTGTCTTCATTATACTCATTTTCTCTCTTACCTTCTTGTTTTAATTTTTATACACCAATTCAATTTTTTGGTGCCTAGGGTCAACACTAAACTTCACGATGATAAATATCAATTAACTTACAAGTCAAAATAAATATGCTTAGAAATCAACAGCAATGTACTTTCAATAAAAAAAAAAAACCTCATACATCTGCTGATCAATATAAATCTACCAACAACGCAACAAAAAAAAATATGGATCCAGAATAATAACGATGTACTTAAAATAAGAAAATAATGAACCTAAAGTGCAATACCAATGCACTTAGATCATCAAGAATGTAGAAAATCATTAAAACTTTTTATTACAGAAGTCAAAATATAAAATCAAATGTACAAACAATATAATGCTAGTATGCCTTTTCTAGAATATTAATGTATATGTAAAATAATAATAATGTACCTAAAATAAGAGAATAATATTCCTAAAATACAACACCCTTCATATCAAATGTCATGTATCTGTGGCTCCATATTAATGTATCCACAATCCAATAAAAATGCACATAGATATTTGAAGTTTTTATTAAATAGTTTCAGGTACAACACCAATTCTCATACAACTTATTAACAATTTAAGTCCACATTAACATCAAAGATATTTAATAAAAAAATAATACTTATCAAAAATATTTATTAAAAAAATACCTATTACAATATAGAAAATTGATAGCAATATTTATTAACAATATTCATTTAGAAAAAAAGTCTTAAACAAAAATTCCATGATTTTGAATAAGAAAATAAACTTTTAGAGCAAAAAAATCAGAGCTGAAAATTTTAAATTGTTGATTCTGTTGAAAGGAAGCCAACTAGTCATTACATTGAAATTATAAATTTCACACATGTTACTAAAGTAATTGAAAAATAATTATTATATATTCATCTAATAATTATTTATCAAAAGATAATAATTGAATAAATATAACAAGATAAAATATATGCTCATAGAATTGAGAGATTAAAAGGTAAATCAAATGATAAATACAGAATAATATTAATGTAAGAGTTTAATAATGTTTGGAATAGTATATTTACAAATATATGTATTAGTATATAGTACTAAAATAATATTATTTATTTTATATTGTCAACATGTAAGAAAATATCCTTAGTATCTAATTGTTATTTTTTAATATTTGTTTTATATTTAAAGTTTGAAGTTTTTTATTTAATATGAAAATATTAAGATTAATTAAATTTATTTATTTTAATTCAATATAATTGATTGAAAATAATTTAGATATTTTCAAAATTATAAATAAAATATATATATTCATATAAATAAAATGATGACAGTTTTTTACATGTAAAATGTGCTCCATTGTATATCATTATATTTAGAGGTGATAATTTTTTACCCTACTCAAACTTAGCCGAAAAAGTGACATGAACCCTAATTTTTATATAAAAAATATAGTATCATGATTTGTGAGCCCAATATACGTAATATATAAGATTTTTTCTCTTACATATATTATCAATTTATGTCAACATCATAATAAATTGATTTTTCTTTATACTTCAAATATTTTTCTTATAGTTCAAGCCTTTTTCTTTTTTTTTTCTTTTTTTTATTTGATTAATCTTATATGTTTATTACTATAAATAAAATGATACAACATTCATTTAGTTTGGTTCAGATTATCTACTATTTTTTTAATTTTATTTAATTTTAATTTTAATTTTAAAAATTTTATTTTCATATAAAATTACATATGCTAAATGTCTAAAAAAATAAATGAAACTGGTAATTTAAAAACTTAAGATCGTATAATCATTCATGTATTTATTAAAACTATTTATTAAAATATTAAAATAGCAAAAATATTTATTAGAAATGTTATTTATTAAAATATTTATTGAATAAGTTTTAATTAAACTAAATTTCACAATGATAAACACCAATTAACTTATAAGTAAAAAAAAATGTACTTAGAAATCAACGACACTGTACCTTCAATAAAGAAAAAACTTATACATCTATTGATCAACACAAATCTACCAACAAATCAACAAAAAATGTACCTCCAAAATAATAACAATATACTTAAAATAAGAAAATAACAAACCTAAAATGCAACACCAATTTACTTCGATCATCATGAATGTAGAAAATCATTAAAACATTTTATTATAGAAGTTAAAATAGAAAATTCAACGTAGACACAGTACAATGCCAATATACATTCTTTAGAATATTAATGTTCATGTAGAATAATAACAATGTATCTGAAATAAGATAACAATATACCTAAATATAACACCAATGTACCTTCATATCAAATGTCATATATCTGCGGTTTCACATTAATGTACCCATAACCCAATAAAAATGCACATAGGTATTTGAAATTTTTGCTAAACAACTTCATATATAACATCAATTCTGATATACCTTATTAATAATTTAAGTCCATATCAGCATCAAAGATATTTAATAAGAAATAATATTTATTATATACCTTATTAATAATTTAAGTCCATATCAACATCAAAGATATTTAATAAAAAATAATATTTATTAAAAAACTCATTACAATATAGAAAAATTAATAGCAATATTTATTAAAAATATTCATTTAGAAAAAGATCTTAAACAAAAATTTCATGATTTTGAATAAGAAAAGAAACTTTCAGGGAAAAAATCAAAGTTGAAAATTTCAAATTGTTGATCTTGTTTCAAGGAAGCCAACTAGTCATTACTCTGAAATTATAAATTTCACACATGTTACTAGAAGTAATTGATAAATAAGTATTATATATTCATATAATAATTACTTATCAAAAGATAATAATTGAATAAATATAATAAAATAAAATATATGCTCATAGAATTGAGAGATTAAAAGGTAAATCAAATGATAAATACATAATAATATTAATGCAAGAGTTTAATAATGTTTGGAATAGCATATTTACAAATATATGTATTAGTATATAGTACTAAAATAATATTATTTATTTTATATTGTCAACATGTAAAATAATATCATTTATATCTAATTGTTATTTTTTTTTATACTTGTTTCATATTCAAAGTTTGAAGTTTTTTATTTAATATAAAAATATTAAGATTAATTAAATTTATTTATTTTAATTCAATATAATTGATTGAAAACAAAATAGATATTTTCAATAATTATAAATAAAAAATATATATAGTTATAAAAAAAATGATAATAGTTTTTTATATGTAAAATATGTTCTATTGTATATCATTACATTTAGAGGTGATAATTTTTTACTTAACTTGAACTCAACCAAAAAAATGACATGAATCCATATTTTTATATGAAAAAATATAGTATCATGGTTTGTGGGCCCGATATACATAATGCTTGAGATCTTTTTTCTTATATATATCATCATTTTATGTCAACATCGTAATAAAGTGACCTTTTTTCTTTATAATTCAAATATTTTTCTTACAGTTCCAGCCTTTTTCTTTTCTTTTCTCCTATTTTTTATTTTATTAATCGTATCTCTATTATTACTATAAATAATTGATACAACATTCAGCTAGTTTGGTTCAGATTATTTATTATTTTTAAATTTGATTTAATGTTAATTTTAAAAATTTTATTTTCATATAAAAATTACACATGCTAGATGTCTAAAAAAATAAATGAAACTGATAATTTAAAAACTTAAGATTGTATAATCATAATTTGAAAACTAAAGATCGTATAATCATTCATATATTTATTAAAAATATTTATTAAACTATTTATCAAAATATTAAAATAGTAAAAATATTTATTAAAAATATGTATTAGAAATGTTATTTATTAAAATATTTATTAAACAACTTTTCATTAAACTAAGTTTCACAAAAATAACCACCAATTAACTTACAAGTCAAAATAAATATAATTAGAAATCAACAACATTGTATCTTTAATAAAAAAAAAAAAAAAAACACCTCATACATTTGTTTATCAACACAAATCTACCAATAGCGCAATAAAAAATTTACTTCCAAAATAAGAACAATGTACTTAAAATAAGAAAACAATGAATCTAAAATACAACACCAATATACTTGAGATAAGCAAAAATATACAAAATCTTTAAAATGTTTTATTATAGAAATCAAAATAGAAAATCTAATGTACATGCAGTACAATATCAGTATGTCTTCTCTAAAATATTAATGTTCATACAAAATAATAACAATGTACCTAAAACAAGAGAATAATATACCTAAAATACAACACTAATGTACCTTCATATCAAATGTCATGTATCTATGGTCCCACATTAATGTACTCACAACCCAATAAAATGAACTTAGATATTTGAAGTTTTTATTAAACAACTTTAGTTACAACATTAATTCTCATATAGCTTATTAACAATTTAAGCCTATATTAACATCAAAGATATTTAATAAAAAATAATATTTATTTAAAATATTTATTAAAAAATGATATTTGTTTAAAAAAAATACTCATTACAATATAGACAAATTGATAAAAATTTTTATTAAAAATATTCATTTAGAAAAAGATCTTGAACAAAAATTCCATGATTTTGAATAAGAAAGGAAACTTTTAGAAAAAAAAAATAAGAGCTAAAAATTTTAAATTGTTGATTATGTTGCAAGGAAACCAACTAGTTGTTACTTTGAAATTATAAATTTCACATATGTTTCTAAAAGTAATTCTACAAAATGCTAAAAATGGACGTATATTGAAGCTGGGATCTCAATGCAAGATGAGCACAAGTCTATGATATAACATGCGTCCGAACCCTACCCAAAACCGAACAAACCTAAATGGTTGTAAAATTATTAGGCTCAATCATGTTCGGATAAGGGGCAATCCGATGGTAGGATCAAATCAGAATCAAATGCGTCAACCCATAACTGGCCTAATTGACTCGATGACAATATAAAAAAAAATTATATATATATATATATTAAGAAATTATTTAAAGATATGAAATGAATTTTGTAAGTTTGAAGTTCATGCAGATGTAAGAAAATTATGAAAAATACATTAACTTAATATGAATATATGAGTTTAATGATTTTAATGCAAATAATAATATGAGAATTAAATATATTAAATAAATATTGAAGGAATTTATGAAATTAATATAGTTAATATGAATGTATGATTTAAATGATTGTTATGGTAAATATATTATCTAAATAAATTATGTTAAAAACATATTTAAGGAATTTAATTAATGAATGTTAAGGATATTAAGTAATTTAAAGCTATTTGAGTTATTGTTTGAGTTGATATAATTAATAATTTTATGTGAAGTAATTTAATTATAAGAAGAACGATATTCATCTGACAAAAAATTTTATTAATTTAAAAAATAAATTATTTAGAAGAGATATTTTATGTCATGAGAAATAATTAGTTATTGATGATTTATTATTTGATGTAAGTAAAATTTAATGATAATTATATAGGTGAGGTATAATATTTATATTTAAGATAATTAATTCAATTGGACTTAAGTTATGTAATTGATGGAAGTTAATTTAATTATCAATAGAGGAATTTAATTTTATATGGTACAAAATTTAATTATTAAAATTTGAAATATTGAATTAGTATTTGTTGAACCTAGTTTGGGAGTTTAGTGAACCAAACTTGTTTTAATGATTACAAACACATCAAAAAGCTAACTCTTGTCTAAGTTGGTGTGTAAAATCTTGCAAGTATATTAATCTTTTGATCAAAGGCTTTTGGAAAAAGAGTTTTGGTAAAAACTCTAAGTATTCAAAGCCAATGGGTGTTGCTGCATTTCAACAAACATTGGCACTTCATCAATAGGCATTGAATATTTTCAACAAATGTTAGAGCATCACTTGTTTATGAGTAAAGGTCTTTGGACTCCTCAACCAACAAATCTCTTAAGAGCCAATAAGCGTTGGATGAATCAAACACTTGAGCCTTAGAAGTTGATCTTCAACAATGGGCGTGGCCCATCGATATCTTAACAGGTATTGCATTTTCGCAATAAGCATTGGATCAAGTGACTTGATGTGAACAGAACTCTCAAAGTCTTGATACAAGCATTAGATTTTTATCAATAGGCGTTGGAAAAGCTCCCAGGAAAAACTAAAGGTATTGGACCCTCTAACATGGCACCTTCATATTTGTGATAGGCATTGAGATCTTTCACAATGGGCATTGGAGGCTTGCCAACAGTCATTAACACATTGTATAAAATCTTGAAAAATAGAGCATCAAGTTCACTTCCTCCTTGAAACTTACAATGAGCATTGTCCATATCTCCACAAGAGTTGAAGTTGAATTCCAACAGGCATTGAGAAGCTCCAACAGTTATTGAAGAAGTTGGTGACTAAAAAATTGAGAAAGTTCGAAGAGGAGCGTTTAGGCAAATCTCTCTTAAAACTAGTTGCAACGGGCATTTCAATGAGATCAACAACTATTGAAGTTGTATTCTCACCTAACAGCAAGCGTAAAGACTGTCAAATAGATGGTGAGTGACTACTTTGTGACATTGAGTGATAACCTTCTTTCTATCATGTCTTTGCCTATAGAAAGACCCTCCCACAATAGAAATAAGTAGAGAAAAATGGTTAAAAATGAGTATTTTCTATTGTGAAAGCAATCTTTGAATAAAAGGGTGAAAAAAGTGTGATCTAGCTTCAAGGGAAGGTCATTGTCAAAAGCTTACAAAAGTTATCTTCAAAATAGAGTTAAAGGATAAGCTTTAAGATTTCTCTCAAAACTCTCCACCAAATCAAACATACTTTGTGAGTGTATTCTATATTATTTATTGCTTGAGTGAGAGTGCTTTTTCTCATCTTTAAGTTATAAATTCTCTTGAGAAAGCTTTTGGTTAGGAGATCTTAAAAGATCTAAAACAATTCTTTGTGGAAGGTCTAAGGTAGTACCTGCAAACTAATTTGGAAAATGATTTTAGTAGCCCAAAAGTCTACTTGTAATGACTTGGAAGTGCCTAGAAACTACTATTATAAAGGTGATTGATAGCACCTATAAGCTATATGGATAGTGATAGGCTATAATGGAAAACTAGAGGAGAGGACGTAGGCAAAATTGTGTCGAACCTCTATAAACTAATTATCTTGATTCTTCTTTATTTTCGCATATATTTTTAATTCCTTTTACTTGCCATTGCCTTATTCAACCCCCTTTCTAGGGCACCAAGGACAATAATTAGTATCAGAGTTTGCCTTTTTATCAAAGCTTAAGTGTTCAGAGTAAAGATCATGACAAGTCATGAGGAATCACAATCAATCCACAAGCCACAGTTCTTCAGAGGAGATGATTATAGGTATTGGAAAAACTATATGGAGATTTTTTCTAGACAGTGAAACTATAGATTTATGGGACATTATTAAAGAAGGAAGAGAAGTTTCAACTAAACTAGTTAGAGATGTCCTATTATCCAAACCCAAGAGTGAATGGACAATGGAAGAGAAGAATGTAAATTTGAAAAATAGATGAGCTATGCACGTTCTCTTCTGTGCAATCTACAAATCATAATACGCTAAGTTGCAAAAGTGCATTTCAGCAAAAGAAATTTGGAACACCTTGTAGACTCAACATGAAAGTACCAATAAAGTTAAAAAGAAAGAGATACAAATGCATAATTACAAATATGAAACATTTGTATATCAGCCTGATGAGACCATCACTAAGATGTTCAATAGGTTCATTGGCATAATGGACACTCTCAAAACTCGTGAGAAGTCCTACTCCAACAAGGATATGGTAGTAAATATCCTAAGAACACTTGCCAAAAACAAGTGGGAAGCCAAGAAAACAACAATATAAGAAGCTAACAAATTAGAAGTCTTGTCACTAGATGAGCTTATGGGAAAGCTACTAGCCCATAAAATCACTCTTGAGAAGGCAACTGAAAGCTTTGAAGTAAGAAATAAAGATTTGGCCCATAAAAGCCAAAGAGGCATGCTTTGAATCCCATTCTTCTTCTTGCTTGCTAACGTGTTCTTCTAGTGATGATGAAAATAGTAGTGAAGATAAACATCTTGCCCTCATAACAAATAACGTAAAGAAATTTCTTTCAAATCCAAAAAGCAAAAGGGCAAAGAGTGAACTCATTTACTATGAATGCAATAAGAGAGGGCATATCAAGTCAGATTGTCCCAAGGTATAAAAGAACAAAATTCTTGCTAAGAAACATACCTCCAAGAAAGATAAGGAAGTGCATAAAGCTACTTGAGACAACACAAGTGACTCTAAACATGATGAGAAGAATACTAAAAACGAGTTAGCCAATCTTTGTCTCATGGCAATTGAGGAAAAATATAAAGAGTCCTCATGCGGGCACTTCTTAAGAAATGATAATGACAGTGATGATGAGCATGAGGTAAATCCCCTTGATTCTTATTCTAGAGATGAACTATATTAAATTATCATTAAGTTGACCATGAAAGTTAAGACTTTCAAGTCTAGCACCTCCCTTCCCTCCTTTTAAGAAAGAGAACAAATCCTTAAAGGATTGTGTTAAGAGTCAAAAGACTCTAACTAAAAAGGTTGAGTCTCTAACTGCTGAGAATTCTAAGCTCAAGGATAATTAATCTTAGCAAATTTACCAAAGTAAAAGAGAAATTAGACTCCATCCTTGAAATTCAAAGGAGTCCATCCATTAAGCATGGATTAGGGTATAATGCCTCTACCTTTACTACTTCTTCTACTTCTAAGATAATCTTTGTTAAGTTCAAGAAAGTTAGCATGCCTAAACTACTAAGAATGACAAAAGTTCTTAAGAAGGGAAATGCCAAGACCAATGGCATAAAGGCTATCTCAACCTATTCATACACAACTGAAACATGCTCATTCTAGAGCAAACTATGCCTATATGTATCATTCTTACAAGCATAAGAGGTAAAGTCTCCAATAACACAAAAATTGGCATTATAATGCTTATAGATAAATGCCTCAAATGAGAGTCACTCCTGGATACTTAGCTCAAAAGAGTTACAAATCTCATAAACACTATATGCACGCTCTACCTAGAAATATGACACTAGTGCACTTTAATGGTGAGTGCTTTTACTGTGGTATTTATGGCCACATTACCTATCACTGCCTTTCTAAAAGGCACAATTAGCAACCCAAGAAAATTTAGGTACTAAAGAGTTGATTCTCTTTGTTTTGCAACCTAAGAAGATTTAGGTACTAAAGTTTGAAATCCCAAGGTTGAAAATAAGAGTGGTATCTTGATAGTAGATGTTCAAAGCACATGACAAGAGAAAAAGAGTTCTTCAGTCAATTAGAAAAAACTTGCGAATGCATCCTTTAAAGACAATGCGAAAGCCAAAATCATTGGCTTAGGTAAAATTGGTAAGGATATTGATTCACCTATCCTTGATAAAGTATTATTTGTTGATGACCTCAAACACAATCTGCTGAGTGTTAGTCAACTTTATGACAAAGGCCTCAGAGTTATGTTTGAACCACAAGCTTGTTATGTGTTAAGGATAATTGACAATAAAATTTTATCCATTGGTAGGAGAATTCATAACATTATGTCATTGATTTAAATTCACTCATTAACCATGATGGAAAGTGTCTAATACCTATAGTATATGAAGGTAACACCTAGCATAGGAGGATAGGACATGCTAGCATGAAACTCCTCAATAAGCTAAAAAGGAGAAACTTGGTTGAAGGTCTATTTGAAATCAAGTTTGCAAAAGAAGGAGTTTGTGAAACATGTTAAAAGGAAAAACAAGTAAGATCTTCATTCAAAGCCAAGAACAAGGTAAGTTCATCTAGATCTTTACAATTACTTCTCATGGATTTGTTTAGACCTTTTAAAGTGTCTAGCTTGTGAGGCACGCATTATGCATTTGTCATAGTAGATGATTACTTTAGGTATACTTGTGTGTTGTTCCTTTTTTACAAGGACTCTTATTTTGATGAATTTAAGACCTTTGCCAAGAGAATTCAAAACCAAAAGGATTTGAAAATCTCTTTAATTAAAAGTGACCATGGAGGAGAATTTGATAATGCTAAGTTCCATAGCTTTTGTGATTAGTATGGTATCCCACATAACTTCTAAACTCCTAGAACACCACAACAAAATTATGTGATATAAATGAAGAGAAGAACTCTTCAAGAGATGGCTAGGACCATATTGGATAAGTATAAGCTTTCTAAGTATTTTTGGGTTGAAAATCAAAACACTTTTTGTTATGTCATGGATAGAGTCTTAGTCAGACTCTTATTGAAGAAAACTCCTTATGAGTTGTGGAACAATAGGTATCCCACAATTGCATATTTTAGAGTTTTTGGTTGCAAGTGTTTTACTCTAAACACTAAAGACAAACTTAGTAAGTTTGACTCTAAATCTGATGAAGAAATTTTCCTTGGATACTTTACCATCAATAAAGGGTATAGAGTCTTCAATAGAAGAACACTTATTATAGAGGAGTCTATGCATATTGTATTTGATGAATCTGACCCTCACTTCTTCAAGAATAGAAGAAGATGTTGAAGATCTTTCAAGTCTTATGAGTGATCTAAACATTAGAAAAGATAGGAAGGTTGTGGACAAGCCATAAAAGATAAGGAGTGAAGAAAATAAAGATCAACCTCTTCCTACTCCAAATTAAAAACAAACTTAGTTGGAAAGGGACTGAGTCTTTAAGAAAGATTATCCAATAGATGTCATTATTGGTGATACTTGAAGTCGGGTAACTACTAGATCATCATTTAGAAATGCATGCACTAATCTTACTTTTGTTTCCCTTATTAAGCCTAGGACCATAAATAAGGCCATTAATAATGAATATTGGGTACTTGCTATGTAAGATGAATTGAATCAATTTGAGCAGAACAAAGTATGAACTTTAGTTCCTAGACCTCAAAAACATTCCATTATTGGAACCAAGTGGGTCTTTAGAAATAAGCTTGATGAGCATGGAACCATAGTTAGGAACAAGGGTTGGTTAGTGGCCAAAAGCTATAACTAAGAAGAGGGAATTGATTTTGATGAGACCTTTGCACTAGTAGCAAGATTGGAAGCCATTAGGATTTTACTTGCATTTGCATCTTATATGAATTTTAAATTATAACAAATGGATGTCAAAAGTGTTTTCCTTAATGGCTATATTGATGAAGAAGTATATGTTGAACAACTCCCTAGTTTTGAAAGCCATTACTTTCCTAAATCATGTTTTCAAGCTCACCAAAGCCTTATATGGCTGAAGCAAGCTCTAAGAGCTTCGTATGAAAGGTTGAGCAACTTTCATATTGAGAAAGGGTTTTCCAAAGGGTTGATAGACACAATACTCTTTTCTAAAGAGAAGAATAGGGACTTATTACTTGTGCAAATATATGTAGATGATATCACTTTTAGTGCCACTAATGTTTGCTTATGTGAAAATTTCTCCAAAGTAATGAAAGTTTTGGGATGAGTATGATGAGAGAGCTCAAATTCTTTCTTGGATTACAAATCAAACAAAGGAATGAGGGAATCTTCATCAACCACGCCAAATATACAAGGGAACTAATCAAAAGATTTGGCATCGAGAACAATAAACCTATATAAAACTCCAATAAGTACCAACACCAAGCTAAACACAGATGAACATGGTAAGGTTCTGGATCAAAAGTTATATAGAGGTATGATTAGTAGTCTTCTTTATCTAAGAACATCTAGGCCTGATATTATGTTCAGTGTGTGCTTATGTGTTAGATATCAGTCTAATCCAAAAGGAATCACATTTGTGTGCTATAAAACACATACTCAAATACCTTATTAGTACTCCCAACTTAAGACTTTGGTATCCTAAGAGTTCTTTATTTGAGTTGAAAGCATTTTCAGATATTGATTTTTCTGGATGTACCTTAGATAGAAAAAACACTTCAGGCACATGTTAATTATTTGGTCAATGTTTAGTATCTTGGAGTTACAAAAGGCAAAATTCAATTGCTTTGTCAACTGTTGAAGCAGAGTATGTGGCAGCTAGTCTTTATTACGCTAAAATCTTATGGATGAATCAATAACTCCTTGATTACAAGGTTACGGTAAATCAAATAACCATCAAGTATGACAACACTAGTGCCATCAATATGTCTAGGAATCTCATTCAGCATTCTAGGAGTAAACATATAGATATAATTGATATGAAACATAACTTTCTTAGGGATCATGCTAATAAAGGTACTATTGTACTAAAATATATTGATACTAACCATCAATTGACAGATATTTTCACTAAACCTCTTTGTGATGAAAGGAAGCAATTCATCAAAAGAGAGCTTGGAATGATTAATGAGAGTACATTGAGTTAACTTTAACAAGTTCTTCTCTTTCACCTTTGTTGATTCATGCATATTAATTGGTTAATGATTGATATATTGCTTGAAATGATTACCATTAAAAGCTAAAGATTTTAATTGTGTATCTTCTTAATCAAATGTACCTATATTAATTGAATTCATATAATTAAGTTTGATTAATAATTTACATTAGCTAAGTTTTCAAAATGATTGCATATTTGAAATATTTGTTTTAAACTTAGTTTTGTTTTAGAAAACATAGTTAATGGTCATTGCGTGTTTCTAATGACCATTGTATTATTGGTGTGTTCCGCATTTTAGCTTTTGTATGTCCCCACGATTGTTGTGTTTTCCAATGACCGTTGTTCTTCACCCAATGGGCGTTATGAGCAACCACCATTAATAGATGAAGAACACTTGCTTAATTAAGCTAACGATCATGTTTAATGGTTATTATTCTATTCGCAATAGTTGTTGAACGCTCCAAATGGTCATTTTTTTTAAATTTAAAAGGAGCTCACTAAAGTTTTATATAAACCCTTCAAACCCTAAAGTTAGCTTAGTTTATGCATATATTTCTGCCATTATTTCATTTCCATTCTTACTTGCATCAATCCTCAAACACTTAACCAAAGCCACATAAACCTAAGTCAACCAAGAGATACAAGCAACGAGCAAGAAAGAATCCTCAACCCTCTTACACAAGCTTAGAGAAAGAGGAAAATTTAGCCTTAATGCTAGCACAATAAAGAAAAAAAGACATTTGAACCCTCTTCTGCACCACAAGACTAAAAGAAATCCAAACTTGGGCCAAAATCGAAAGGAAAAGGGAAGGAAACAAAAACAGAGCAAACCCCTCTCATTGTTTAGAGATTCCATCTTAAAATAGAGAAGAAAATGGAATTGGCCCTCAAACTGCTTAAAAGGCATCTTGGGGGAAGTATATTCTTCAAATGGGGTGACCTACAAAGGTATGGATTAGCAAAATAATTGGAGGAATTAATGGTAGGGATAAGGGGGAACTCTTTTATCATATAAAGAGCCCTCCTATCTAGAGCTCATAGTAGAATTTCTTACCACACTGAAAGTTCTAGGAAGTGATTACCATGCATATGCATAAAAAGGTATGATCAATTTTAGACTTTTTGGCAAAAATACACTCTAAGGCCGAATGAACTAGCAAAATGCTTCAATGCCACCAAAATTGGAATAATAGAACTTCCTCCCACCCTGAAAGTATATGTAAATCAATTCTGCAAGTCAATAATGGATGGGAAGAGTAATTACAATAGTAATAACAATAAGGCATCAAAGATAAAGAGTTAAGCCTTAAGAACAACTCACTACTTCATTACTTGGAACATCAACGGAAGAGCTCAATCTAATGGCAATTGCACCATCATAGACTTATTTTATCTATGGTGCATAAAGAATAAGTAAAGGATCAACACACCCTTATTCTTAATGCAAAGGATTGATAGACAAATAGATAAAGGGAATGAATTCGTGATGGGTCACTACATTACCAAAATTGCCAAATATGTAAGGGCAAGTCCCCAACAGAGGAATAACTTAAAGAAAAGAAAATTTTGTTGGAAAAATTGCCACACGATGAATCAATAAGTAAAAAGATGCTTTTGAGCATAAAGATCCATTAAAGACTAAACACTGGCCTAATCAAAAGAATACCAGAAGAAGGAGAGACCTCTGAATAAGAACAGAAAGATGAAGATGTTGAGGAAGCTATAAGAATAGGGATTACTACTATTGAAGGGACTAAAACTAGTGCTTCTACTTCTACTACACCTCTCTTTGACACTAAAAGTTCTAGGAAGTGATTTCCATGCATATGCATAAGAAGGTACGATCAATTTTAGACTTTTTGGCAAAAAATACACTCTAAAGCCGAATGAATTGGTAAAATGCTTCGATGCTACCAAAACTGGAATAATAGAACCTCCTCCCACCTTCAAAGTAGATGCAAATCAATTTTGGAAGTCAATAATGGATAGGAAGAACAATTACAAAAGTAATAACAATAAGGCATCAAAGATAAAGAGCCAAGCATTAAGAATAACACACTAATTCATTACTTTAAACATCAATGGAAGAGCTCAATCTAATGGCAATTGCACCATCACAAACTATTTTATCTATGGTGCATAAAGAATAAGCAAAGGATCAACACACCCTTATTCTTAATACAAAGGATTGATAGACAAATAGATAAAGGTAATGAATTCGTGATAGGTCACTACATTACCAGAATTGCCAAATATGTAAAGGCAAGTCCCCCAACAGAGGAAGAACTTAAAGAAAAGAAAATTGTGTTAGAAAAATTGCCATACGGTGAATCAATAAGTGAAAAGATGCTTTTGAGGATAAAGATCCTTCAAAGACTAAACACTGGCCTAATAAAAAGAATACTAGAAGAAGGAGAAACCTCTAAACAAGAACAGAAGGATGAAGATGTTGAGGAAGCTATCAGAACAAGGATTGCTACTATTGAAAGGACTAGAACTAGTGCTTCTGCTTCTATTACACCTTTCTTTGACTTTGAAAAGAAGATCTTGAATCAACTGGCAACCATTTCCAATGTAGTTCAACGAGTTGAGTCCTTTATTATCTCTCTTTACCAAAATGTGTAAAAGAGATGTGAAAGATGTCAACTAAACTTAAATTGGATAATGGAAGGTTTAAATTTGCAACCTAAAACTCCAACCATGCCAATAAATTCAGATGCAACAGCTGAGCCTAACGACAAACCCTATAACCATTCCTAGGACTCTTACCTCCAATCATCCCTTCCATCTCATGTTGCCTATTTTGTCTTTGTTTCATCTTTTTATCTTCGTTTTTCTAAAAAATAATTGATGTAAGGGATAATATTCTTAATGTTGTAAATATCTTCACTTTTTGCTTATATTGTCATTTGAGTTTCCATTTCTTTTGTTATTACTATAATTGTGTGTCTTTTTTTTATAATGATAAAGGGAGAAGAAAAGAATAACAAGAATAAAAGTAAACAAGTTAGGGGGAGAAGGTATGAGAAAGCAAGTCAAAGGAAAAGGTATATTAACATGAAAAAGATAAAATGTATTGCATGTGACTTGCTTTAGCAGTGCAAAATTTTGAAACAAAGAGGAAGCAACATGATCTATTATAACTTATGTACTTGAATTTGAATCACATTGTTTGGTAGTGTGTTATACTTAAGGATCATATGATGTACATTTCTCACCTCTTACAAGATTGATTAATGCTGATAGATTGTTTGTCATCATCATAAAGGGGAAAAATGTTGAACCTAGCTTGGGAGTTTAGTGAACCAAGGTTTTGATGATTACAAACACATCTAAAAGCTAACTCTTGCCAAAGTTGGTGTGTAAGATCTTGTAGGTACATCAATTTTTTGATCAAAGGCTTTTGGAAAAAAAAGTTTTGGTAAAAACTTTAAGTATTCAAAGCCAATGGATGTTGATGCATTTCAACAGGCATTAGTACTTCATCAAAAGGCATTGAATATTCTTAATAGGAGTTGGAACATTACCCGAGTATGAGCAAAGGTCTCTGGACCCCTTAACCAATGACTTTCTCAAGAGTCAATAACATTGGATGAATCAAACACTTAAGCATTAGAAGTTTTATCGTCAACAATGGGCGTTCCAGTTTCGCAATAGGCATGGCACATTGATATCTCAACATGCATTGTATTTTCGTAACAAGCATTGCACCAAGTGACTTAACATGAATAAAACTCTCATAGTCTTGAGACAGGTGTTGGATTTTTATCAACAAGAGTTGGAAAAGCTCTTAGGAAAAGCTAAAGGTTTTAGATCTTTTAACAAGGTACCTTCATATTTACAACAGGCAATGAGATCTTTCTCAATGGGAATTAGAGGCTTACCAACAATCATTGGTGTTGGCCCTAGTGCACCAAGAATAGGGGGTTGAATTGGTGGCAAGTTTGAACTTTTGATTTTAGAGGAAGCACATAAGAATGAAATATTAGAGAAAAGGTAGGAGAAGAATGAACACAAGAGTTTTATAGTGGTTCGGGTATTAACTAACCTTACATCCACTCTCCAATTCACCAATTGGGTATTTCACTCAATCTTTAGTGTTTTACAAGCTCACACTCAACTTAGTGTTTACACTCACACCAAATCTTACAAGTGTTTTCCCAAGGCTCACACTCAATCTAGTGTTTAGGCTCACACCAAACCTTACAAGTGTTTTCCAAAGCTCACACTCAACCTATACAAGAGTTTTTTAAGGCTCACTCTTAAACCTCTACAAGAGTTTTCTATACAAGGGTTAACTCTCAAACCCATACAAGAGTTTTCTGTATAA
>CATIWR010519481.1:0-15657 GCA_949677035.1 Omphalea diandra | reverse complement strand
TTTTTTTTATCATTTATGAAACATATAATTTATTGATATTATATATAAAATATTCATTATAATATCTAGAAAACATTATTCATAAAATTATTTTATAATAACAATCAAATATCATTTTTAATAATAAACAAAAATATATTAAATTTACCTATGGATTCAAAGCAATAGGTAAATTACCTAGGGATTTACAGTTGCAGGTAAATTACCTAGGGATTCTTTTATGTAGGTAAACTACCTAGGGATTTTAATCCATGGTGAATTTACCTACAGATTCTAATTTGTAGGTAAATTTTTCTAGGAAAATCTAAAGTAAGTCTCATGCCCTGTCTTCGCGCTTGATTCATCAATGGATTATTTTTTGTAGGAAAATTTTATAGGTAATCCGTCAGTAATCACTAGGAAATTACCTATAAAATTATTTTATAGGTATTCTGTTGGTAATTAGCTACAAATATTATTTCCTAGGTATTATGTAGCTAATTACCTACAAAAATATTTCTCTAGGTAAATTCCATAGATAATTTACTATTTTATTGTAGTTTTTAGTTTATATTTATAGTTTTTTTTTAAAAAAAAAATTTGATAGTCTTACATGTGAAGCTAATACAGCTTGTAATTGAATTTTTAGCTATGAAAATGTATATCATTGTGGCAATAATTTATTTGTTAGCCATAATACAACAACCACAAAAAATGATATAATTAATTAAAATATTAGCTATAGATTTAAAATGACTATCACAATAGTAAGTTGATTAGCCATAAAATTTTCCAAACATAAAGTTGAGCTTTCTTTCACTCATATTCCTAAAAGGATCTAGATTTATCATTTGTTAAAAAAAAACAACCCATTTAACCCACCTTCTAAACTTTTATGTTTAGTTGGTTGAATCTAGTTTCATTACTATATAAATGCCTTGAGCAAAAGATAAAGCTTTCTTCTACAATATACCCTTTTGCAAAGGAACCTTCAAGTGGGTTTTTTTTTTTTTTTTTTTTCCAAGTATAGCATTTTAATTTTTGGACAACTATAATATGAATTTAACCAACATTAATTAATTAAAGGATGTATTACTCAATTACAATCAATCATGCGATTCTAAATATTACCTTTGTATTAGGGACATCCATCAATACTATATAGAACCAGGGAGCTTAGCTTTAGCTGAAAGATGAATTGCCAAATGCATCATAATATAAAAAATGGAGGTGAAAATATTTTCTCCAACTTAAAATATATAATAGGAATTTGGGAGTCAAAAGGCTCCAACTCCTTTACTTTTAACTCTTAAGAACATAATTTTAAAAAAATATGCTCTACTCAATAATGGCATTTATACACATTAATAGGCACAATTCTCCAAATAGCAAGAGGAAGGATTTGTTCTAACAAAAATTGCAATCATGATTCTTGAAACTAAATATTTTCAGTTCTTTTACTTGCACACATCCAAATATGTTTGAAAAAAAAAATCAATTTAGGAATTTTATAGCTTGAATACTCGCAGACTTTTTCTTTTTCTTCACTTGACAAACTAAAACATGTAGTTATATAATTCCACTTCCTTTTTTTTTTTTTTTTTTTTATGATGGATATAAGTTTCTTCTTATCTCAATTTCCATTAAATCATAATATGCATTCAGACCATCGTTTGGGGGTTTTTTTTTTTTAATATCTATGACATATATATATGCATGGCATCAAGATTATGGCGTAAAAAAAATGTCTCCAATATGGTAGCTCAAAATATTACATTTATTTTTGAAGTTAAGGTGGTCTGTATTTTACCACCTTTTGATTTGTCAACTTTCTTTCCAAAATGCAACCAATTAAAGTTTATGTAATTGATTTAAAACATCATCACCAAAAAATATTTGAGGTGCATAATCTTTTTTCACTGTTCCATTGACATGCCACTTATGATTTTTATACAAAAACAAATGAGCACGCATACAACACAATTTTATACTATATTTAAGTAAAAAAAAAGGGAAGCATACTTATTGAATAAAGGACAAGCTAATGTAGCTTTTGTGCTCCATCCTTACATGTATCCACATGTCCAAAAGTCATGAATAGTCTATAAAACTGCAACACACATACAAAAGTTCCCATCCTTAGAAGCATTATAAATGTCAGTTCTATAATACCATAACTCTTTTAACTCATCTATCAAAGATTGCAAATAAATGTCAATGTCATTTCCAAGAGCTTTAGGCCCAGCTATCAATAAAATCAACATATAATATGGTTATTTTATACACACTAATGAAGCCAGATTATACAAAATAGCAATCACATACCATGTATTGTGAGAAACACTCATGTTTCCAAAACGATTAATTCCATTAGTTGATAGTCCAAGTCTAACTTTTAAGGATATTGATAAAATATTAGGCTTTTTACATTGACAGATTTCCACAGAAAAAAGTCTACTGGATGTTTGAGAATCCCATCTTGAGAATGTTGGTCATTATGCCACCTTGTAGATGCAAGATCATTGTTATACCCAATTTAGTAGAATGACTCTCAAGCATTGAAGGCTACAGGAAAAATAGGACTAAAACTTAGGAAAATCACCATTAGAGAAGTCAAGGATGAGTCACCATATAATTTTATAAAGAAAAGTCAGGAAAAATAATTTTATCTTTTAAAAACCAAAAAATAAATAATAAGTCACACATTGTATAACAAACAATCTCCAACATCCACATTGTCCCTTTAAAATTGCACTAAGAAATTAGTATGCATTAGGAAAGATGTTAGGTACCTCAAGATTCCCGGACGTTGGTCTGGTCTTGATGTCATCATCTTTTATTTCATTGATTAATTCTTGATACTCATCCAATTTTTTAGTTTATTAACATTCACCATGACATAGCAAAATATATTGCATAACATTTATAACATGTATAAAATGCAAAATACAAAGTACATAGTTTTTAATATTACAGTCCAAAGGGGAGTCGAGATTGTAAAATAAATAAGAACAAATGAGAGAAAAATCTCCTTTGTAATGCAAAAGAAGCAAATACAATATTCACGAAACATATAATATTCTCAATAAATTATAATATATCAAAATAAATCAAAAAATAATTTAAACAACACTTCATATAAATATATTATTAGAATATTCATAAAAAAGCTCCTAATTCTAAGTCACACGCCAAACTATTCTAAACTTATTGATTTTACAATTAAGTCCATATGTTATAGGTATATATCTCAAATAGATACTACATATAACTAGTCTAACATGTCAATCTCTTATAATATATTATAAGATATCAAGTTATCCAATTTAAGACCTTTCTAGCAACTTTAAAATCTAATTCCATCATCTTGTTAATAGTGGACCAAATCCAACAATATGAATGACTTATATTTCTACATTTTAATTATATAATCAGCTAAACTATTAATATTCACAATAATACACACACGCACACACACTGATTCAAATAATACGCATATATGTCAATAGAATAGAAAATTGATAAATTTATTTAAATCCTCATGTTGAACTTCAATGATTTTTCTCACCTAAGAATGTTCACAGCATGATAAGCTCCATCTAGATCTCACTGAAAGCTTTCTAGTTAGAATCACAGCTTACAATAAAATTTCCTAAGTCATCCTTTCTTTTTTACCATTTCTTTCCTTTTCCTTTCCTTTTTCATTTCCTTTTCCTTTTCCTTTTCGTTTACCTTTCCTTTTTCCTTTCATTTCCTTTTCCTTTTCCTTTTCCTTTTTCCTTTTCCTTTTCCTTTTCCTTTTTCCTTTTTCCTTTTCCTTTTCCTTTTCCATTTCCTTTCTTTCTCCCTTGCCCCCACAGTTGAACTTATTTCTTCTTTTTTTCTCCTTTTTTTCTTTATATACATGAGTAAAAATTGTGAAGTTCCTTTTAAGGAACCCATCCTCAACTCACTAAACTTCATGCCTCTCAATTTGATAATCCTCAAACTTATAAATCATATTTAATTTTATCCTCATCCATTTTAAATCTGTTTTAAAGGGTCTTAACCTTATTTTCTTTTCGAAGGAATTAAACTAAAAAAATTTGTAAATTAATTTTGTAAGTTATAATTAAAATTATAGAAATATTTAGGAGTTATAAAAAGATGGAATGTTGCCAAAAGTAGTATGATTTTGAAGTCAAACCATCTGATCTTCATCATCGGGTTTTTATATCTTAAGTTAAAAATCTAGTGTCAACATATTGCCCCTTACTTTGATGGGATTTGTTTGAAAATATTTTCAAAATCATTTTGAAATATATTTTCAAATAAAGCATGACACAACACATGATAGCAATTAATAAATATAAAATTACAAATCAAAATAAAAAGAAAAGATGTAACTTCACTAGCTTACATCTTAGCTTATAAAGGAGACATTTACATCTTGGCTGAAGCTATTAGCTCAAATTGCCTACGTCTCAATTGCTTCAAAAGTCTTTGCTTATATCTCAATGGGAATAGAATACCTCTTCTCAACATAGTCGCAGTGTCATCTTCTTGACTTTGCTTGTGGGGCACCTCATCTCAATAGATGTACTACTATCTTCTCGGATCTTCTACTAGGGATGCCTCATCTCGATTGATGTAGTGCCATCTTCTTAGCTTTACTACTAAGGCTGCCTCATCTAGATTGATGTAACACATCTTTTCAACTCTACTATTGGGGATGCCTCTTGTCAACTGATGTAATGCCATCTTTTTAGCTTTACTCATGGGGATATTTTTTTTTTGGACTAGTGTAATGCTTTCTTCTCAACTTTATTTCTAGGGATGCCTTTTATCTACTGATAAAGATCCACCTTCTCGACTCTTCTATTAGGGATGCCTTATCTTAATAGATGCATCACCATTTTCTCTACTATATTGTTAGGGATACCTCTTTTTAACTATTACATTACCATCTTCTTAGCTACACTATTGGGATGCCTATTCTTTATTAGCGCAACACCATTTTATTATTAGGGATACCTTATCTTGACTAAAGATGTCTTTATTAGGCATCATTTGTTCTCATCTTTTTCACCCTCATCTTGACCATGCCATATTTTTATTACAAATCTATTACTTTTAAAGTGCTTCAACATTGATTTTGATCATGCTTTCTAAAGTCAAATTCTTTTCGTCTTTTACCATTATATTGTTCCATTATTCTTGCACCACTCATATCATGTACTTAAGCTTATCATCCTTATACTGCGACATGGGTGTTTGAGAAGGAAATTTATGGAAGTGGAATCTAAATTAGAGAAGGGAGCTATTATCATGAGAGACTAATCTCACGAGTGATTTGATGAACTTGCTAAAAACTCCTAACTAAAAAGTCTAAAGATAGAATTATATAGAAATATGATAAAGAAAAGCCCTTCTCTGTTAAGTCTTTCTGTAGATCTCTAAAGGAAAAGTTATATGCTTCACAAGCTTCAAGTATCCATAAGATCTTGCAAGGATACACTATTAAGAAAATTGCACTACTAGTTTGGCAAGCTTACCTTGCTTGGGTAATTACAAGAAACTTGTTAGCTACCTATAGGATCATTCATGGTAGGATAAATATAAATATATGTCCTTTTTGTGTTGCACATCTTGAAATAATAAACCATCTATTCATACAATTCCAACACATATGGTTAATCTGGTGCAAGATGTTAATTTGGTGAGACTATCAATGGGTTGTGCCATCCTTCTTTAAGGACTTCTTTACCTAATGGTTTCACTTTGTGCAAGGGAAAAAAGTTTCTAAGTTTTGGATTACATGCTTCTATTTGACAATTAGTCTTTATGGCTTTTTAGAAACAATTGCATTTTTAAAAAATGAAGCTCCAAACTGGAACCTTCTATTTAATCTAATTATCTCAACAACAATGTTTTGGTTCAAAGCCTTGAATAATGATTTCACTCTACCTATTAACTATATTATGGGGTTCTTCTATATCAATTAAAGAATCAAGGCTTGACATCTCATTAAACCAATGGCTAGATTAGATTCCTCCTAACAATTCTAACGTGAAATAAAATATTGATGGTTCATTCAAACTTAATGTTAAAAAGGTTGGTATTAGAGGTGTTATGCAAGATGTTAAAGGTCATTTTAAGGTGATTTTCTTTATTTCATGTGAGGTTACTAGCGTTATTGATGCATAGTCTAGAAAGCTGGCGAGTTATAAAAGAATGCAACTTTTTATAGCAAAGGGAAGACGTATATTGAATATGATTTTGCCTCAGCTATCGAGTATATAAATAGCAAATTTCCAGGCAAATCCCTATATTTTGTTTGGAATTTTTTGTTCAAGATTAAGGAGTTTCTCAAGTCAAATGATAATGTGTTAGTTAGGTTCACCCCAAAGGAAAGTAATACCTTAGTAGATGCATTTGTAAAAAATGGCCATTAAAATATGATAACTTATTAGTTATGATAATATAGCTTTTGTAAGCTAGCTAGACGTTTTGTATTTCTTTATATTGTATTAGGCTATTCATGAATGGTTGAATTATATTGTATTAAACTTTTGATTTGTCTCTGGTTGCTTTAGCTTGGACACTTATAATAACATGCTCTTACTAACCAAAAAAAGGAGGACATATGCAAAACATATAGTGAAAGTGCATTTTGGGTTAATATTTGGATGATGCATGATATACATTGCTAACCTCAACCATCTTTGTTTAAGAGACAACTAGCATCATATGAGGCTAGATGATCTAGTGATCATTTATCACGTTATTGAGCTTATTAAATGAAGATGTTAATAATGAAGGCATTATCCATCTTTAAGCAAATGAGAGTCAGAGTTTAACAAAACCCATTTGATTCTTTGTTAATAAGAGAAACATATGTTCTAATAGTAATCACTACAATTAACATTATTAGGATTAATAAATGACTCATCATTTCACATTTATGCCTTCTAATTTTAATAGTATCTTTAAAGAATGGGTTACTATTTTATATGCATGGTATGGGGTAAAAAAGGATCAAAAGGAACAATTTGGAATGCTATAACAATAAAGCTTAGAAAGGACAAATGAAATATTCATTAACATGTTTAAATAAAATGTTTTACAGACATTTATGTAAAACATGACATTTTAGCTTTTCAAGTTACATGTCTCATTTAAGTTTTCATAAAACAAGCTTTCATAAAATAAATTTCGCAAATAATTTATTCTAAAATGAATTCATTCTTTTAATAATAATAATATTGTCAACACAAAAATGGTTTGGCTATCATTTCTCTTGTTAATAGATGTTTACCCCTTTGATTCTTCTCTCAAATTCCTTAGGCATTCTTAGCCTATGACCATCTCCCTTATAGTCATGATCTTCTCATTGCACCTTTTTTGTTAGTAGGATGCTCAAAGTCATTGAATTTGGATTCATTGATTTTTCATCCCTTTTTATCCCTTTCACCTATTATTCTGCCTAGAATGCCTTTGCAACCTAGTGGGATTTACTTTGACTTTTGTCTAGGACACCATTATGGGTTTTCAATCTAGTGAGATATGTTTCTTCCCTAAAAAACGTTTAAATCCTTTTGCATTCTTGAACTTTTTAGGATACAAACTTTGTCATTGATAAACACATAAGCCTCAAGGTTCAATCAATTCCTTTGGTGATTAGAGGTGTCAGTTAGACCAAATATCTAATATTCAATTTCATATTATGCATTATATTGATTTCAAACTTATGACAGTGTCCAAATTCATGTAAATGAAGTGCCCTTTACTATTTAAAAAACACCATGCTTTATAATCTTTATTTATCTTACAAAAGCAAAAGATGATGTTTTATCCTTTAAAGTTCATAGATGACTAGTTTGACAAATTCAATTAGTACTCCATCAAAAAGTGTTAAAGAAGTTTATTCCTATTTTCCAATTTCAAAAAGGATAGATCGAATATGATCTTAAGAAACCTCAAGGTAATCTAACCTTAGTACATAAGTTTTGTTTAATTTGTCAAGTCAAAAGCTTTTCCATAAGTTAATGGCAATATCATTTATCATTTGATCAACTGAACTATCATCTTAAAGTCAATGTAAGTTACATGTTTTTCAATTCTTTTATTTTTTGCATTTCACTTTTTTTTTTTTATCTCTCTAATTCTTGTGATAGAAGCAACATTACCATGCAAATCATATGAATATCATTTGATCTAATTTTGGACTAATTGAGAAAACTACTTTGATAATCAAAGGCATAATATTCCTCTTGTTATTAGCTAGCCTTCAAAGGTTTTCAAACTAAATATTTTTCTTGTACCTAACTTTTAGCCAAAAAACTCATATGTCTAATTATAACATTTCATTTATTTTTTTTTTCCTCAATCTCAAAAGGAATAACTATGCTTTGAGTAATTTGGTTCTATTTCACAAGGGTGCTTTTATAAAGAGAGTGTTTTAATAGAATAAATTTTTGAATGCTTATAACTGGATTCTTTAGATACACAGGCTTTGCAAATGGTCCTTAAGATTCTGTCAGAGGAATGATTCTCAGTGTATTCTCAATTGAGTGATTCAGTATGGTGTTCATGTAACTATTATCAATATCATAAATGTTCTTAATTGAATGGTCAACATAGGAGGTTGTCTTAAATTTTCTCAAAATGGTCAATTTATAGGACATTTGATACAAGTATATAAGGTCTATTTTAGTTATTTGTAAAGAAATTGAATTATTTGAATCCCATTCAAAGGATCCCAATGTATAAGATTCCTAATATTGCCTTTAGAGAATGCTTTCCTTAATCATCACTTTCAAGTGTCTTGGTTCACGAGGTTAGATTTCTTGGGCTCTTACATCCATCTTGTTACATTTGTCTATTCTTAGTAACCCAAGGCTTGATCAATTAGAGGTTTAAACGAATATCATGGATAAGGTAAGACACTTAGATTCAAAAAAGTTATCATGGTCAAGGTCAAGGTGCGATACTTGCATTTCAATTGTAGCTCATGAAGCATTTCAAAAGGATGATTGAGTGTGTGTTATCTCAAGATAATGTCCATTCCTTGTGAAATTCTTTCCACTAATTTTTTAATTTTCTCTCATATTTTTTTTTCTCTTTAAGAGTTTTATTATGCCTTTAATCATGATTTCAAATAAATCAAATGGGACACTAAATGTGAATGAAAACATGACCATGAAATGAGAGGGACACTAACACATCCATTGAAAATAATCATTCTTTTCCAAGTGCTTGCCAAGTAAACTTTAAATCCTTTGATATCCCTTATGATGACAAATCTTTTATTGGTAAGAAAATCTTCTTGTATTGAGGTAATCTAAGCTAAACCAATGTTTTAAAAAAAATTTCATAAATGATAGAGGTTTGATATATCAAAATTCAATTTTCTTTTAAGCAATTTAGTTCTAAAAGTAGTCAATAATATCATGATCAAAAGGTTTTCATTCATAATTAAATAAATATAAAAACATGTTCATAAAAACATTTAAGCATGGTCTATTTTACCATCAAAGCAAATATCACAAAATGAAAAAAAAACCAAAACACATTTTATTTGAATATGGAATGAACACATCTTTATTTTTGTACAAATAAAAGGAGAAACAATTAAAAGTTTTAGACAAAATAAAGATGTTATCAAAGAGTCAAAACACATTCAAACTTTATACATATATCACATGAAAAGTTGCAAATATGAGGTGTCACTAGACTCATGCTTGATATCCCTTCCTACCTTCTTTTTGGATATGTCAAATATGTGCTTCTATTTACAATTTCAATCCCAAATTTATAAAAACCCTTTTTTGTTAATTGAATAGAGTATCACAATAATATAAGGTCAAATCCTTTTTCTTACTATGAGCTAATTTTTAGATCAAGATGGTCTTAGGAGTTTTAACAAGATTTAATACTTTTTATAGACTAACAATGTTAGAAATAACTATTTTTGAGATTCCATAATATTCTAAATTTCATGTCTAAGGCATTAACACTCATTAGTAAAATGATAAACCATTTGGTGGAAGTTATAAAATATATTAGGTTTGAAGGTTTTAGAGAGTGGATTTAGTGGTGGTCAATGAGGTAATGGTTGAAGAAGTTCCCTTTTCTTTAGTGTTTTCAAAAACTCTAACATAGGTATTCCTAAATTAGAAATTTCCTTAGTCTAGTTCATATTATTACCCTTTTTCCTAACCTTCTGTTATTGAACATAACCTTCCATTTTGAAAAGATCTTTATTTATTAATTGTGCACATTGAGTTATAATTGGAGATGTTATTGACTATAATGGTAGGATGCTATCTAGATGGGTGGAGAATATGATAGTGATTTTCGTGTTTGAGTTGGGACATTGAGTTTTCACCTCTTCACATTATTCTTAGGGATACCAAGTGTTTTGTCAATCACATTAGCTTTCAGACCCTTAGCTTGTTATCTTAAGATAGTTTGATTTCCATTAGTAATAACATCTCAAACTATTCTTTAAACCTCTTCTTAATTAGATCCTTCTGTGTCTTATACTCTTGCATAAGATAGTTGGATATCTTACCTCTTATATTGCTTTTTTGATGCATCAAAAATTCTCATTACTATTCCTAACTTGTTATTTTAGAGTGGTCTACATTAAATTGATGACCAAATCCCTAACTTACTATTTTAGAGTGTTTTGCATTTCTTTAAGTAGAACATCATGGGTTGTTTTCTGAAATTCTTTTCTAACTAATTCCCCTCATACCTTTTATTCTTATACTTTCCACTTACTTTCTTTTGATATGATTAGTTTTTATATGGCTGCTTCAAGGCCATATGTTGGACTCCTTTGAACAAATTGATTTCCTTCTCAACCCACAATGGCTTAGGGAAAACCATATGGCTATTAAACCAATGGCTAGTTAGGATGGCATATGCAATACACACACACACACACACACACATGTGATGTAATATATACAAAATCTCAAATCATTTCATACAGATTTCACAAAAAGTTTCAAATCACCCTTTCAACCTAATATCATCAACACATAGGGTTTACAGGCTTTTCCTAACACAGTTAGTCAATCCATTCATCAATAAAGGATGGTTAGGTTCATATGCTCCATTAATGAATTTTGGGATTAATAGAATAATGATCATGCCAACGTCTAATAGATCAACTAAAGATGTAATTTTATTTTCATTTTAATCATCTTTGAATTTTATCAATTTTTATTTTTAATCTTTTCTCTCATTTGTTTTACTCAATTCTCTCTCTTACTACATTCCTCACTTTATAAAATACTTTTAAGGCAAGATATTTTCTATTAATCATAAACTTAACCAAATATAAGGAAATAAAAGTCTTAGTGTCTTTTTTTGAGGATCTAAGTTTCTACATGAGCTTTAGCTAGACTATTGATAGAGATGGAACTTGTAAATATAGGACTATGGCTTTTTCTTTTTGATATACCTAAAGGTATGAGACTCATCAGTTGTACAACCAATGATGTTCTCCTAAGAATGAATGGAACCTGAGTGTCTCGCATATAACCATAAAGGCTAATTAGGCAATTCGTGTACATGGTGAGTCTTATGAATGCAATAGTATACAACCATTTATAATAAACTAGAAATAAAAGATGACGTAACAACTTAAGTTAACTTCTCCATCTCTAATGGAGTCACCACTATGGATGCAAGATCTATGCCATGCCTAATTTAGTGAAATGACTTTGAGACATTATACATTATTGATTACTTAGGCATTAAGAGCTTGAGGGAATAATAAGACAAAAACATAGGAGAATCAACCTTGGAGAAGTCTAGAAGGAGTAACTACCTAATTTTGTAAAAAAAAAGTTAGGAAAAATAATTTTGTAATTTAGAAACCAAAAAATGAATAATGGGTTGGACATTGCTATAGCAAGCAACCTCTAACATCCATATTGTTTAATCAAAGTTGGGCTTGAAAGTTAGGTACACCTTGATGATGGTGTTAGGCATCGTAGCTGACATTTGTTTGATTTTCATATCATCATCTTTTATTCTATTGATTGATTATTGATAGTCATTTAATTTTAGTTTATTAACATTCATCACGACAAAGCAAAATATATAAAAATAACATTCATAAAATGTATAAAATTCAAAATACAAAGTACATAATATTGTGATATATTAAGAGTAAAGATTACAAAATGCAGATAACAAAAAAGAGAGAAACTCTTATCTGATATAGAAGATGCAAATAAAACATTCATGAAAGGTATAATATTCATACTATATAATATATCAAAACAAATCATATAATAATTTGAACATCATATCATACAAATATATTAGCAGAATATTCATAGAAGGGATCATAATTCTAAATGATATGCTAAACTATTCAAATTCCTTGATTTTACAATTGAGTCTATATTTTACACATATACATCACCAAATAGATATTACATATTGCTATTCTAACATGCCAATATCTTATAATATATTACATGGCATTAGGTTGTCCAATTTAATCCTTTCCTAACCATGTTAAAACTTAATTCCATCATTATATTAATTGAGGACCAAATTGAATAACCTAAATAACTTATATCTCTGCATTTTAATTATATGATCCATTAAACTACCCATATTCATAATAAAAAATTAAACCCTCAGATTGTACCTATGCAATTTTTCTTGCCTTGAAATGCACATGGCACAATCAAATTTGTCTAGATCTCATTAAAACCGCTCTAGTTTAAATCACAACTTGCAGTAGAATCTTTTGGCTCGTCCTTTCTTTTTTATCCTTTTTCTTTTTCATTTCCTTTTCCTTTTCTTTCCTTTCTCCTTTTCCTCATCTGTTGAACTTCCTTCTTCCCCCTTTTCTCTTTTCTTTTCCTCTCTTTTTTTCTTTATATATAAGAGTGAAACTCATATGGGTTCCATTAGAACCCATGTAGGTTCCTTAGTAACCCATCATGGGTTCTTTAAAACTGGAGTGGTTCCAAAGAGCCCATCTTTGATTGACTAAACTTTGTGCCCCTCAATTTGATAACCCATGAACTTTTAAACCTTATCCATTTTGTCCTTATCTATTTTACTCTGATTCTAAGAGGTTGCACGTTATTTTCTTTCCAATTAAGTATAGGAATTACAAATTTCTAAATTAATTATGCATTCAATAATTAAAACTAGAGAAATACTTTGATGTTGAAAGAGATCCAACCTTGCTAAAAGCAACCTAATTTTAATAAGCAAATGATTTGATCTTCATCATAAGTCATTATATCCTATGATAAAAATTGATATCTACACTCTTTATTTTAGAAGTTATTTTTAAAGACATAAATAACCTCTACAATCTTGATTTAATAGAAAAGTAGTGCAAGTCCTTTGGAAATCTTTTGCCACCCTTTCTAGTATCATTTAATTTCCATCTAGAATCCTTACACTTTGTGCAATGATTAAGCTTTGCATTTTCTTTCCAAACTAACAAGCAATCATTTACACATGCATCTATGTTCTCATAGGTACATTATTTTTCTTACTTCATAAAAAGATTTAGGTAAAGTTTCACCAAAAGGAAATGCTTCTTTAAATAATTGCTTTAAGCTATTAACTACTTTATCATTCAACCTGCCCAGATATACACTTAATTTGAAATAACTTTACAATGAAAGGTAACTTTATAAAGTTCTTATAGTTAAGGATATAATTTTTGTTGGGCATCCTTCAATAGTTTAAAAAATTTGGAAGCTTCTGTGCAAAGATTAAGAGGCTCATAAAATTTCCCCATATATTTAACTTGTTTAGGAATGTTAGACTCATCATGCTTTTGCTCAGCGGCATCTTCTATTATGCCATCCATGACTTTAGGTCTAGCTGCATCATGAATCATGCCAAGCATATCATCATGACAATCAACTTGTCTTTCATTATCAATTATATTTTCATCAGCATTGAATTCTCCATGATATAACCAATTAATGTAGCAGGCTGTTAGTAGTCCATCCGTTATAGATGATCCAAAACCTCTTCTCAAGTTTGATGCAAAATATTAAAACATTTATTGCATGGACAAGAGATAACATTGTCAAGATTAATGTGTTCAAGTGCAAATTTAAGAAAATCATGCACTCCTTTCTTGTATTCAACATTATCTCTGGCAACATTTATTCTTGTTTGTCCCTTATAAGCCTGTTACGAGAATAGTTTATTATAAATTAGTATAACGTATTTAAATACATAAAATCTTTCTTTAAACTAAAAAATTTCAGATCATATGATCATTCGAAACAAGTACAATTTATGTTCATCTCAACTTGAAAATTTAGTATTATGAAAGCAAAGCAAAAGCCAATCATCCAATCAGTTACCCAAGGTAAGTTCATTTGGTATCATTAAACGAGTAACCATATCATGTCATCAAGATGCCATTTCATGACTTATGGTTATACATAAACCCAAATCAAAAGTTTGATTTTCAAGGTCATCTCAAAGCTATAGAAACAGAATTTAGATTGTATAATGTAAAAAGAAAAAGCAAAAATTCTGTCTCCATACTTGAAAAATTCAAACCATGAATCTTACAAACACTACCCTTATATTCCCTAAAAAAAAAAACAACTTAGTAAATCGCAGGCAAGACATTAAACTATTTCACCGTCTTAGATCATATTTTGACAAACGAAAACAAAAGATTTAACTTAATTGTTCTTGAGAGAGAATTAAAGTCCCAATTCAAATGAAAATACAGATTTCAAAACCAAGTAAAACTATAAAAAGATCCAATAAGCATCAATAATTTAGCTCACAACACAAGATTTTGGGTACCTTATCTTTAAATTCAGATTGGAACCTAATGAAATATTCAGGCTATTTATTTTTTTTTTCAAACGTGTCAGCTTATGGCAAGATACTAATATGTGTACAAAAGATACCTAGCAAGCTGAAAATCATATTCAAAGCTCATCCAAATGCAATCCTATCATAGCTAAAATAAACAAATCAAAATAATCATGTGTTTCAACCTATTAACGCCTAAGACCTACAGTATTTTATCATTTCAACATACTCAACCATATAATTTTGATTAACAGATCATGAAAATAAACCATAATAACATTTTGAAACCTATCCTTAAAATAAATAAATAAAAAAGTAAAGCAAGAATTTTAACATATTCAAATCTTTCAAAGTAAAGCTAGAGAATAACCACTCAATCAAAGTAATCCAAGCAATACCTAGAACAGAAAATCACAAAAACAACTAAAATTAAAAAAGGGTTTAGTTACTTAAGAAGGAAGAAGGGACAAAGAAATAAAAGGAAGAAGAAATAAAAGAGCATTTCAATTAAGGTTTAGTTGCTGTTAAACTCTAAATAATTTGCTTAAATGTAATCGAAAAATTTTCACTTAATTAATTATAGCAAAAAATTATACATGAAATTAATGATAAAGTCTAAAAGTGAAATTAAAAAAGTAAAAGAGAAAGATGAGAACTTGCTTAACTTAGTCAATAAAGAAGAGTCATTGTTACACACCCCAAGTTTGATTTAGTTGGTTGTGTATTGAATTTGGATCCCTGGTTCAACTCCCTCTACCCCCATTGTAGTATGACAAAAAAATAGTCATTATATATATATATATATATATATATATATATATATATATATATATATATATATATATATATATATAT
>CATIWR010519119.1:0-16510 GCA_949677035.1 Omphalea diandra | reverse complement strand
TATATCTATATATATATATATATATATATATATATATATATATATATATATATATATATATATATATATATATATATATATATATATATATATGTGTCTGTGTGTGTATATCTATATATGTATATGTGTATATATACACATACATACACACACACATGTATATATATATATTTGTGTGTGTTTATATATATATATGGGTGTGTGTGTGTATATATATATATAGATATGTATATATATATATAGATATATATATATATATATATATCTATAGATATATATATATATATCTATAGATATATATATATCTATATATCTATATATATATCTATATAGATATATATATAGATATAGATATATATATATATATAGATATATATATATATATATATATATATATATATATATATATATATATAATAACCTCTTATAAATATTCCTTAGAATTAAGGTGCTCATTGTTAACTTGCATTATTCTAATCTTATTACATGTTATAATTATTATCTTACTGCCCTTTTATATATAATCTCATTATACTTTATATCTTAATTATTAACATTTAACTCTTACAAATAAAGACTCATTTTAGATATTTCATAGTATACATAAAGACATGGGATAGATAACTAAAAATATGAAATGCATAATAATCATTTTGCTTAATTATATACAAAATCCCCATTAACATTTATACATAATGACTTAGGCAACTATGAGAAAAAAGTGTAGTGCCTTAACATATACATGATATCTAACTGAAGCCTTTATCTTTAAGGATAAATCGAAAACATCAACCATATGCTTAGCTTACAAAATGCATGTGTGTGTGTGGAGGGGTGAGTTCCTTATGGGAAACTTAGGGAGGAGTTCTATATGCTCATATGCATTCTCACATGTTATAACATGAATGTATTTTAATTTATATAATGAATCATCTACATATAACATTCATATGACAACATTAAGCATATGGATAGTTAAGTCCATAAGAATCCCTATATAGGTTATTTATCTTTCTTGCATAATAGAGTTGCCTTACCAATTGTGCCTCTCTCTTGCACTGGAGAGTTTCCTCACTAACCATATCATCTATGCATAACATATCATTAGTAACATACAAGCCTTAATCCTTGCATAACTAGCTATGACTTTTTGGATTTTCACTTCTTCCCTAAACTATCCTCACATCATATAATATTTAAACATAACATATCATTTCATCCATAAAATGCATATGACTTTATATCAACATAAATTGTCCTACTATGGCCTATATATAAAACTATGATGCATTTATGCAATGGATATTAAAAATCACAATAAAATCCCCCTGATATTGCTAATCCTTAATTATTTAACTTTTTATCCTTGATTCTTAAAATCATACACACCTAAACATAGAAATAAATTTATATTAATTTAATAAAAATACTAAAAATATGGAGTTTGGTATAAAATCATCCATAAAAAAAGTATTATACATAAAGTGATCTATTATTAGCCAAAAAGAGCCACAAGAGCATTAAGAACAAACTTGTAGTCCCAAATATACATTTACATATAGAATATTTATTATTCAGAACCATAATCATATAAGATCTCTTAATTTACCATTTAACATTCATGTGCATGTACAAAATCATTAATTCCATGTTAAACATCTTAATCCTCTAAGTCCTTAAACTTTTTTAAACTTATCAATTTAGTTTATTTACTACATTACATTTTTAACTAACATCATTACTTTCATTTCATCATAATAAAGTAAGTCATATTCATAACCACTAATAACCTTCATTAATTGCCTCAAAATCCATAATATTATAAATATCCTTAAACTTTTTATATTTACTCAATTTAGTCCAAAAATACAATTAACATCAAATTATATTCAATTAGATTCAATCAATAATTCATCTAAATTTATTTGATATCCATATAACCTATTTATTATCAATTAAACTCATATAAACAAAAATCTTCTATTTTAGGATTTGATTTCTAATTATTAAAAAATTAACAAAAATTTATAAAATAATTTCAAAACCTCTAAAATTTATAAAACTTAAACCATCATGATTAAGAAAATTAATATGATTTTTTACATTAATTTTTCTCTAGCCTATTGGGCCATTGATAGACCACCACACGAGATGGTCGGAGTTCGTCATTAGTGGCTATTGAAAAATCAACTATGGTCATCTTGTAGATTTTTTCCTAAGAGTCCGAATGAATTAATAATGTCATCATGCAAGCTACCGTTTATTTAAAAATTAACCAAAAAATAAAAGTTTGACAATACTTTGATCGATGATTTCTTCATCATTCAACCTATTTTAAGGGTGAATCAAATATTAATGGAAAGCCTGTAAAAAGTGCTTTCCATAAAAACTTGAATAACTTAAAATAGAACTCTAATTGAGAGGTTATGGCCATTTAAAGTGTTGGTCTAAAATTACCTTTGTGTGTGTGTATGTGTGCGTGTGTGCGCATCATATGGTTATATAATGTGAAATGAGCACATGCATATTTCTTTCTTTTTGCCAAAGCAAATTGCTTTGGCTTTATCGCTTTATGTTAGACTAGATTAGTCAAACCTAAGACAAAGCTCTTTCTTAATCTTGACAATATAGATTGAAAGGTTTTAATATCAATTCTAAGTATTGTTTATGCATATATTAAGTTAGAATCTCATTAGAAATTGAATAGTGTTTATTAGAAGCAAAATGCTCTAAGTATGATAATTTGTCTCCAAAATTGTGACAAGACTTGAAGGTCTTGACTGTTAGTCAAGAAAAGCAAAGGATCAAAATGGATAAAAGGATTTGCAATGTCAATCACAATAAAGGTTAGGATTGCTACATATAATTGACTTCAAAAGAATTCCAAAGGCCAACCAAATGACCAATCAAGTCAAACCATGTGTCAAGGAATTGTTTTATGATTCAAAATCATAAAGTGAAATTTTACAGTGACCATGACTCAGTGATTCGCAGTAAAGGCGTGTTGTCCACTTTCTCATCAATGCTTCATGTAGGGACCGTAACTATGAAATCTTGATCGTGACATATAAAATTCATTAGAGAGTAGTTATGATTAGTTTCTAAATGAATCAATAATTGACTACCACATGTAATTAGTCATTAGACACATTTGAAGATCACAATTTAGAAAAACTTAAATCTAAAGAAAAATGCAGTTCATGATCACAACAATTCAGTCTTGACCATGACTTGCCTTTGACAATAATTAAATGTAGGATTTTTTCACCAACTTTGGATACCCCACCAAATGGCTTTGAATGTAATAAAATAACAATTTGTTATGGCCAAACTCTTACAAATTTAATTCTTAACTATCTACTTATAATTTCTTTGTACTTAAGTTGTAAAGGTTAGGTGTGAGCCATTAGACACTATTGGGTCTAGATTTTAGAGTGACCTTTGGCGTGAAAAACTCTTACTTAGGTTAAGTGTGAGCCTTGAGAAAATACTTATAAAGGTTATATGTTAGCCTTGGAAAACACATTGTGTATTAAGTGTGAGCCTTGAGAAAATACTTATAAAGGTTATGTGTCAGCCTTGGAAAACACATTGTGTAAGTAAGGTGTGATCTTGTAAAAAACTATTAAATGATAGTAAAATACCTAATTAGATAATTAGAGAATGGACATATGGTTTGTTACCACCTGAAACACTATAAATTCTTGGTGTCTATTCTTCTCCTACTATTTTCTTTAACTTTGCATCATTTGTCAATCCTCAAAAAATTTAAGTTTTCCACCAATTTAACCCCCTTTTTACTACGTAAGATTTAATAAGTGGTATGAGAGTTTAGTCTCAAATCTTGTCTTAATTGATTGAGAAAAGATTAATGTCACAAGAATGAATCCACTCTCATCTTAAACCTTTCTTTGATAGATTCTACTATACTTATTGAAAGTATATAATGGAAATCTACCTTGATAGTGATGTAGTGCATCGTTGGGGCATTGTTGCAAAGGAGTTGAAGCCACCCACTAGAGTAGTGGATGGTAGTGAAGAATTATTTCTAAAGGAAGAATTGGTTGAGGCCTAAAGGAAGGAAAATGATAAGAATAAGAGAGCAATGACTATCCTCTTGAGTTCCATTTCAAGAGAAAAATGTGGAAGAGTTGAACATTGCTATATCACTCATGCAATAAGGAAGGCTTTAGAGAACTACCATAAGGGCACAACACTAGTAAAGTCTAGTAGATTGAAGATGTATATAACTGAATTGAAGCTTTTCATGATGAAGGAGAATGAAACCGTCATTGACATTATCAATAAACTCCTTACCATTGTGAACAATATGAAGAAATATGGAGGAACGCTTATAAATCATGAGGTCCAAAATACTTAAAATGCTTCCTTTAGAAAAGTTTGGGCCAAGGGTATATAATATACAAGAATCTAATCAAGTGATTAGAAAAATACTAACCGATGTTCTCATCAAAAACTTTTTACCTATTAGAGTGTGATTAAGAAGGATGAAGATATGAAGAGGATGAGAGCTCAAAGTGAAAAAAAAGAAAAGAAAACACTTGCTCTCAAATCCTTTAGCGAAAAAAGAGGTGGAAGAAAGCTTTAGTGAAAATGATGAAAGTGAAAAGGAGGAAGAGGAATGTGCCATACTTTCTAAGAGATCTAAGGAGCTCATGCAGAGAAGAAAGGAAAGAAGGAACCTCGAGAAGACATCATCTAATTTCAAAGAGAAAAGGAATGATATAACTTGCTTTAAATCTGGAAAGCCAGGACACATCAAATCTAATTTTTCCAAGTTAAAAAAGAAAAAGAAGTAGGACAAAGAGATGAAGAAATGATTCAAAGCAACATGAAATGATGACTCAAGTGAAGAAGATGAAGAGGTTACTAACATTTACTTTATGGCTCAAAAATATTCCTTTAATTTGGTAAGTACTTTCATCTCATTCTTGTGATGGTTTAGATGCATATTAGGATGAGGATGATGAGCTTCTTAAAGCCATGTCTTTGAGATGTGATAAGTATAAATAAAAAATCAAGGTTTATAAGAAAATACATTTTAAGCTTGAAGATGAATGTAATTATGCAAATGATTTTGTACATGACATAAGGACTTCAAATGGAGAACTTAAAAAATACTTAGAAAATCTTTCTAAAATGTCATCCTCTCTTGACTCCTTAAGAAAATAAAATGATTCTTTAAAGGAAAATTTTTAAGTTAATAAATTTCATCTCAAAATTTCACAAAGGGAAAAAAAAGCTTTGGATACATTCATTATATCTCAAAGGCCACTGTTTATGGGACATGGTCTTGTTTTAGTAGTGTTTTATCATCCATATCCTTTCCTCCCATCTTTATTAGCGCATTTACACCTCAAACCTTAAGCATAGAGGTGGTTGGGAGGAAACGTGCTCCTAGCACTAAGCCCCCATAAGCTAAAAGGTAAGGGAAAGACACTTTAAGGCTCAAAAGCTAAGCATTAAAAAACCAATGATGCTTTCGTGTATGCTATGAGGCATGTACATAAAAACACACCTTCTACTCCTTGCCCTTCTTGGATTTGTATGCAATCATATGGCTAAAATATGAGAAGGCCTTCTGCTCATACAAAAGCTATTCATAAGAGAAAGACTCACAAGTTTAAGCTCTAATGTCAATATTGCATTTGGGCATATTAATGTGTTTTACTATATTAGGAAGGCAACCTCAAACTAGAGGACCCTTCCAAGCTTAATCCCTAAGGGCTAAAGTATGTTTGGGTACCTAAATAAGGGTGAAATTATTTTATTTTATATGGATGTTTAGAAGCCACCAAAGATGATATTGATTAGCATGTGGATAGTGGGTGCTCAAAGCATATGATTGAAAGCAAGAAGCTATTCACATCCATTAAATAAATGGATGGTGACAATTTGACATTTAGAAACAATGCCAAGGATAAGATAATTAGCACTAGTATAATTAGTAAGAAAGGTTACTCCCTTACTTAGTTAATGGTTTAAAGCATAGTCTATTAAGTGTAAGTCAATTATGTGATAAAGATAATAAAGTCACCTTAGATCCTAAAGAATGTTGAGTCATTACCTTGGAAGACAAAAGGATAGTCTTTAAGGGTGAAAAAAAAAAAAGAAACACCTAAGTAATTGACTTAGACAATTTAGCTAACCTATACTTTAAGTGTCTTATATCTATTAGCAATGAATCTTAGCTTTGGCATAGAAAACTTATACATGTAATAATGGAGCTTCTCTAACATCTCTCTAAAAGAGAACTAGTGGAGGATCTTCCAAAACTTAAGTTCACCAAGGATAAAACTTGTAGACCTTGTCAAATAGGAAAGCAATACTAAGCATTTTATAAGGCTAAGAATATTGTAAATACATCTAAACCACTTCAACTCGTTCACATAGACTTAGTTGGACCCATTAGGAATGCTAGTCTAAGTGACAAACATTATGCATTTGCACTTGTTGATTATCACTCAAGGTTTACTTGGGTTAGTTTTTTAGCTCATAAAATTATACTTTTGATCCTTTTAAAATCTTTACAAAAAGACATTAACATGCAAAGGGTTATTTCATTTCTTTGATTAGAAGTGATCTTGGAAAAAAATTTTATAATAAACTTCTTAAAAATTATTGTTTAGAGAATGCTTGGCTCTTAAAGCACCATAACAAAATGATGTTATAAAGAGAAAGAATAAAACATTAGTTAAGATGGCTAAGTCTATGCTTAGTGAGTATTCTCTTTTAAACTACTTTTTGGTCGAAGCCATCAACAGCTCTTGTTATATTACAAATAGAGTTTTTAAAAAACTCATTCTAAACAAAACATCTCATGAGCTATGGAATGGAAAGAAAGCCCAAGCTTTCATACTTAAGAATTTTTTGGTACAAATGCTACATTTCGAATACTAAAGACAACCTTCGAAAATTTGTTTCTAAAATCGATGAGGGCATTTTCTTAAGTTATTCCAACACTAATAAAGTCTATAGTGTTTTTAACAAAATGTCTATAGAAGTTAAAGAATCAATGAATGTTTTCTTTGATGAATCTAGTAAACTTGATCTTGGCAAAGACTCTTTTGCTGATGTTGTATGTGACTTTGAAAAGATGGAGCTTAACTCTTATATAAGGAAAATGTAATTGATCTTGGAGATTAAAAGCCACCTTAAGAGTTAGAGCAAGCTCAATCACAATAAGACTAAGACCAAGCTCAAGGACTCCTAAAGGATTGGAGGTACTCCAAGGATCAATGAAAGGAGCTAATCATTGGTGAGACATCTAAGACAGTAAGCACTAGAGCCCAATTGAATTCATTAGATAATAATCTTGTTTTTGCTTCTCAAATTGAGCCAAAATCAATTGATAAGACACTTAATGATGAGAGTTGGGTGATTATTATGTAAGAGAAACTTAACCAATTTCAGAGAAACAAAGTTTGGGAACTTATCCCTAGGCCCAAATAACATTCGATTGTTGGTTGCAAGTGTGTGTTTAATAACAAATTGGATGAGCAAGGTTTCATCACAAGAAATAAAGCTAGATTGGTTACAAAGAGTTACAATCAAGAGGAAGTTATTGATTATGATGAAATATGTACCCTTGTTACAAGTTTAGAAGCCATTAGGATTCTTTTAGCATTTACATGTCATGTGAATTTCAAACTTTTTCAAATGGATGTCAAAAGTGCTTTCTTAAATGGTTTCATTGAGGAGGAAGTCTATGTAGAACAACCTCCAAGTTTTGAGTCTCATGATTTTCCAAACCATGTTTTCAATTTGACTAAGGCCTTATATGGTTTGAAACAAGCTCTAAGAGCTTGGTATGAAAGGCTTAGTTTATTCCTTTTCAAATTTGACTTTGAAAAAGGCAAGGTTGACACTACATTGTTCGTGAAAAAGCATAACAAGGATACACTGATTATTTAAATTTATGTTGATGACATTATATTTGGTGCTACTAATGAATTCTTTTATGAAGAGTTTGTTAAGTGTTTTATTATGAAATTTGAGATGAGCATGACAGGAACCAATAAGGCATCTTCATCAACCAAGCTAAGTACATAAAGGAACTACTCAAAAGGTTTGAGATGGATAGATGCAAAGTCGCTCAAACACCATTAAGTGCATCAATAAAGCTTGACAATGATGAATCATGTAATCCAATTAATGAAAGGAAGTGTAAAGGTATGATTGGTTCTCTCCTCTATCTTATCACTTTTAGACTCGATATTATGTATAATGTTTGCTTATATGCTAGATTTCAATCATGTCCTAAAGAATCTCATTAGCATGTGATTAAAAGAATTTCTAAATATCTTTATGGCACCATATATTTAGGATTATGGTATCTTAGGAATTCATTTTTTAGTCTTCTTAAATATTTGAATACAGATTATATTGGTAGTTTGGCAGATAGAAAGAGTACTTTGAGAACTTGCTAATTTATTAGTGAACGTCTGGTTTCTTAGTTTAGTAAGAAGTAAGTTTAGTTACCTTATCCACCTTCGAAGCATAATTTATGATGGCAGGTTATTCTATACTCAAGTCCTTTGGATGAAACAACAACTCAAAGATTGTAGCAAAGAGGTTGATCATATTCCTATCAAATGTGATAACACTAGTGCTATCAATCTTTCTGAAAATCTCACTTAACATTCAATGAGGAAACATATTGACATTAGGCATCATTTTCTTAAAGCTCATATGTAAAATGGTAATATGGTGTTAGAATTCATTGGTACTAACAGCTAACTTACGAATATTTTCACTAAACCCTTTAATGATGAAAGGATGTTCTATATCAAGATGGAACTAGGTGTAATGACCATTTTTATTTACAAAATTCATAGTAATCATGTCCAAAATATATATACATAAAGGTTTTATTGATCATACACACACAATCCAAGATGTATTTAATGTACATATATGTTAACTAATTTCAAGGCTAGTGACTATAAACTAATTTCTATCTAGATGTATGTACATGACACATGAAGAAATAGAGTTAGAATTCAGCCGATGACCTGTGGTCCATGTGTCTTGATGTGAAACCCTAAGCACCAAAATGTCCAATCTTATACTTCAGTATCTGGAAAAAAATTTGCGATTTGGTGAGTCGCAACTCAATGAATAAAAATAATAGTTAGATTCTTATAGCACAACCAATATAAGAATATCATCATGATACATTACAAGTATAACAATTGGCTATACAAGTGCAAGTGTAATAGATTTATTTTTGTGTCGTGACCTTGCAAAGCAAACACTACTCCCAGGAATTCATGTGATTCAAGTGACATTTGATTTTGCTAGTCAGCATATAACAAGTGAACCATTTGATCCATAACATGTGCCAATGGGACATGTTAGTCCATCTTCCATGTGATTTGCAAGTGTTTGACAAGCCGGTCACAACATCTTTTTAGTTCCATATGTAAGTTTTCATAACAATGGTATACCAAGTAATCATTAAGACAATATAATTCTTGCTTGACTTGTATTCATATGTAAAAGGTAACAATTCAATCACATATACATGTAATAAGACATAATCACATCATAAAATTATCACAAATATAGACATTAGAATTTAATTATCGTTTTCACTCACCTTTTGATGTAACCAACCTTTACTTTTTCATTACTTTGGCTAACCCAATACCATTACCTATGAGCAAATGTGCTCTCTTTTTAACTTTCAACATGGGGACTCCATCCCTTTCAATCTTATTTCCTTTGTTGATCTTGATCTTTATAAGTTTTGGAAAATTATTTTCATTGAAAATTAGCATGATCTAAAAGGTCACTTGCCAAAAATATCAAATCCCTCTCTTATTGGCTTCTTCATTACATTATCACTTTTTCCATCAATGTAAGAAGTGATGGAATTAAAAAGGTCTCTCAAAATGACCTTGCATTTCTCTATTACCTTGTTGCAAAAAGGCCGATCCAAATTGGCCATTACTTTCTGGACAATTAGACTATATAAGTACCTAAAAAAGAAGCCAATTTATCCTCCCCTCTCATTTCACTACCATTTGTAGAATGGTAAGGGCATTAACCCCTAAAAATGAATTCTTCCTTGCCCCAACCTATCTTCCTAGCTCCAATTTCTTTAACCTAAATTACCTAATCAATGCCAAAGTAATAAAAATAAATACATATGAATATCTACTAGGAGAACAAGGAGTTAAGCTTTAACAAGCCTATCAAGCCTAAAAGAGAAAAAGACTTACCGTTGAAGAGTGGCAACCACAAGAGGAACCAATCGAACCAAAGGTACAAACAAAGGTCCTTCCTCCATCCTCCTCTTTTAAAACTTCTTCATTAGCTAAAGTCTCTAAACTTCTCTATAAAGTTCTCAAGAGGCTTAACTTTTTTCACCACCTCTATGGTGATATTATTGAGATTCAAGAGAAAATTAGCCTTCTTAATCCATGCCACCTCTAAGATTTTGAATTCTCCAAGCATGAAGAAGAGGAAGAATAAGAATAAGAAGAAGCATCGACTTAAGCCACCACATATCAAAGTCTTGAAGAAGTAGCTAGTGACAGTAAGGATGATGAAGATGAAGATGACGAAGATGATGACACCTCTTCTACTTTATAGTTTCCTTTCCATCTTTATATTTTTTTCTTCTTCTCTTTAATTTATGTTTGTGTTTTCTTTTGTCTTTTAAGTTTTTCCTTAGTCCTTATAATGTGATCACACATTTCTATCATATATTTGGTTTCATTTTCTTAATGATCATCAATGTAATGCGTTTATATTCGTAAAATAAATGTTTACTTTTCTATTTATGTCTTGTAATGTAATGAATGTTATCCCTCTCTTATTCCCTCCTAATTTTTTTTTCCTTTTCTTTTTAATCTTGACAAAGGGGGAAGGACTAATGTTATGCAAAGGGTGTAGGCAAAATGCTTAAAACTCTAAGTTATTTAAGCCTAAGTTGTTTAGTTAAAGCATATAAAATTCTAAAGGGGTGTAACTTCACAATATGTTAATATTTGTTAAAGTGCTTATAGTATCAACATAAAGGAATATCAACCATTTACTTTCAAACACTTAAAAACTATAAGGATATGCAATTTAATATGTTCATACTTTGCATCACTCAATCTAGATTATCAAATAAAAAAGGGAGAGATTGTGGGACTAGGTAGATCAAACCTAAGTCAAAGCTCTCTTTTTATCTAGATAATATTGATTGAAAGGTTCTAACATCAATTCTAAGTGTTGTTTATACATATATTAAGTTAAAATCTTATTGGAAGTTGAATAAAGTTTGTTAGAAGTAAAATGCTCCAAGAATCATAATCTGTCTCTAAAGTTGCGACCAAGACTTGAAGGTCATGACTGCTACTCAAGAAAAGCAAAGGATCAAAATGGACATAAGGATTCATGGTGCTAGTCATGGCAGAGGTCATGGTCATTACATTTAAATGACTTTGAAAGAACTCTAATGGCTAACCAACTAACCAATCAAGTTAAGCCATGTGTCAAGGAGTCGTTCGAAGATTCAAAAATCATAAGAGTGAAATTTTGAAGTGACTACAACTCAGTCTCAACTTGACCTCAAAATCTCTAGTGTGATTCACAATGAGGGTGTAACATCCACTCTCTTAGTGCTACTTCAAGTAGAGACCATGATTATGGGATCTCAACCATGACATATGAAATTTGTAAATGGATAGCAATGACTAGTTTCTTAATGACCCAATGGTGAACCACCACATGTAACTTGCCATTAGACACATTCGAATATCGCAATTGAAAAAAAAAGGCTAAATCTATAGTGAAATGCAAACCTTGTCTCAACTGTGACTTGCCTCTAAGAAGCATGAAATGTAAGATTTTACCAGTAACTTGGAAGATTTTGAGCTAGTTTCATTTGTAATGGCTATTTAATGGTTGAAAACTATAAATTCTCCACCAAATGGCTTTGAATGCAAGTGAATAGTAATTTATTCAGACCAAACTCTTACAAATTTAATTCTTAACTCTCTATTCACAATTTCTTTATATTTGAATGGTAAAAGTTAAGTGTGAGCCATTAAACACCATTGAGTCCGGGTTTTAAAAGCAATTCTTAGTATGAAAAACTCTTGCTTATGTTAAGTACAAATCTTGAAAAAAACACTTGTAAAGGTTATGTGTTAGCCTTAGAAAACACATTGTGTAAGTTAGGTGTGAGCTAGTGAAACACCATTGAGTGATAGTAAAATGTCCAATTAAAGAATTGGGAAATTGACATAAGGTTTGTTAACATCTAAGCCACTGTAAATTCCTTATGCCTATTCTTTCTTTTACTTTACATTGTTTGTCAACTATCCAAAAATTTAAATTTCTCATCAATTCAATCCTCCCCTTTTTGTTGCACAAGGACCAACAGTTTATAAACAAAATGTTGATTTGTTTTTTTTCTTTCTATGTTTTTCTTTTTATTTCTTTTAAATAATAATAATAATAACAATTAAATAATAATATTGATATAATAATTAAAATTTCCATAATTAAAATTTATATTCCATAAAATATTTAATTTTTATAAAATTAAATTATCTATTTATAATTAAATTAATGTTTATAAAATATATAAATTAATTTAAATTAAATTAATTCTCTTAAACATAAATATAATATATCACTTAAATAAATTAATATTAAATTTTCTTAAATTAAATAATTAATTATTTCTTATGACAAAATATTTCTCATAAATTTATTTAATATCTCAAAATTCATAAAATCTTCTTACATAAATAACATAGTTTCTTATAATTAAATACTTTAAATTAAATCAATTCAAATAATATTCTTAATTAAATCAATTAAATCAATAATTTAATAAACTTAAATAAATTAATCTCCTTAACATTATTTAATTAAATTCCTTAAACATTTACTTAACATATTTAATTCATCTAATATAATAATATTTAAATCATATACTTATTTTAAATTAAATTAATTTCTATAAATTCTTTAAATCTCAATTAAATTCACATTTAAATACTTGAATTCATATCTTAAATCCTTAAATCATTAAATATATTTTCTTTGCATAAACTCATCTTAAAATTTTAAATACCTCCACACACTCATTTAAATTTAATTTATTAAATATAAAATATCCATTAATTATAACTTTAAATTTAATTCATGATAAATAATATAACTTTGATTAAAATAATAATCTCATTAATATAAAATCACTTCTCTTTAAATACTAACATATACATTAATCTAAACACATTAAAATATCTCTAATCATAATTAAATTGTTAAAATTCATAATTATGTACATAAAAGTAGGAAAAACATTCTTAAATTATTCTGATCACCGAAATTTTCTAAAATCAAATTTCAAACCTTGCATCTCTCCTTCTAATTATGCAAAAAACAATATGTCATTCCTCAACATGGTTATCCTTGTTAATGGATAAAACTTGTTTAGGGAAGCTTGTGATAATTGATTCCATGTAGTAATTGAGCCTGGAGCTGAAGAATGGTTCCAAGACTTAGCCTTGCCTCTCAATGAAAAAGAAAACAACCTTAACCTAATAACATCATTAGAGATTCCATTTTACTTGAATGTATCACAAATATCTAAGAATGTCCTTTTATGGATGTGTAGATCTTCAATTAGTAATCCTCCAAACTAATTGTTTTGAGCCATTTGGATCATAACTGGGTTGATCTCAAATTGTTGGCATTCATTGTGGTCTCCTAACACCAGGCAAAGGTTCATCTAGCTATGGTACATCATAGTCCTTGATAGCCTACTCATTTTTATTATTATTCGCCATTGGTGTTTGCCTTCTATTATGCTCTTCTAATATTTCCTTCTTCTACCAACTCTAAGAGTTCTTTCAATAACAGGATCAAAAGGTTCAAGTTCTTGGTATACTAGGCCTAGACTTATAGTCCTTCACATATAAGATGAAAATTGTACTTGAAACTAAACAAAAAGAAAAGAAAATTCTATATTAAGAATTTAATCAAAGATTTTTAATATTAAAACACCACTTCCTTGGCAATGGCATAAATTTCTTATTCTCAAATAGAGACTCAGTATTCCAAAAAAAAAAAAATCTCCCTTTAACAAGTATTGAACTTGATAGTGGTTGCAAGTATATAGATTGTATTCATAATCATAGTGCACACTGAGTGTATACAGAGATAAGTGTGAATAAGTACTAAAATATGATGATTCTATTTTTTATCTTAAAAGCAATCAAAAGATATCTAGACTAATAATTGCAAATGAAATCAAAATAAACAAATGAGAAAGAAAAACTTATATTAATCAACCTAGGACACTTGATCTCACTAATGCAATTTTATGAGGCCTTATTCTTCTAATGATAAGTTAGATTATGCATTATAATTATCGATTTTTTTTATAATGTTTAAATCCTCTCTCTTGACTAGCCACTCAGTTTTGTAATTCTATTTCATAGAATCATTTCTCAACATGAACTAAAACAAAATCACTCATTTAGATTTAAGAATCCTTAATGATAATAATAGGCTAAGTGGGTATATTTACTTGTCAATTAACCTAAAGGGATTGATTTTAGGTATATTTCAATTTATAATCTCTTGATCTATAAATGAGACAAAACTTATGCAATTGACATCTAGTCAATTATAAGTATTAACATCAAAAATCATTAACTTACAAAAGAAACAAAGATCCAACATTGTCATTAAATCATAAATCATGCAATTTCTTCCATGGCTACATCAAGGTCCTAGATAAAAGATCTAGCCTAACATACTAACAAAGCAAGTCAAATCCAATTGTTTAAGCATCATCTTAAATAAAGAAATAATCAATAATAAGAAAGAAATAGATTTGTCCAAACTAGCTTGATGATTGGCAAGATTTCTTCCTTTTCAAGTGATCCCTTGAACTCTTAGAAAATATCGTGAATTAGAGCTTTTTTTTTGCTTATTTTCTTCCTTCAAAAATGCCTCTCGTGATTAATAAAAAGTCTATTTTCACTCTTTTATGAAAATTCTATGTGATTCCCTTTTAGACCTCTTCAAAAACAGTTAAAAACATAGGTTAAAATATAGGTTATGAATCACAAGCTTTGCATGCTACAACTTCTATCATAGTCATGACAACATGCTACTCTTTTAGGTGTCATGGCATGCAACTTCTATTGCAATCGTGACAGAATGCTTTCTCCTTTACTCGACTAAAATTCCTACTTGGTCCTATAGTTTTCTTTTTAGCCTATTTTATTCCAATTTCATTCCAAAATTCCTCACACCTATCAACATCAAAATGTATGAAATAACACAATGAACTCAAAATAGCATAAATTCATCATAGAAATACATCAAATCAATCCCAAACTCATTAAAATACTATGAATAAATTAATCCTAACACTTGTCATAACAAGTTTCAATGTTCGATACACCAAAACATAAGGTGTACTTGAATTCCATGAATTCAAGCATAAATATTTATACATCAATTCTATGTACTTGGAATATGAAGTTACACATTATCAACAAACATAACATATCAATGTTGAACACAAAATTCTAACATAAAAGACAACTTACAAAATGGGAAAGAATTATATATCTCTATAAGGCATAGCTAAATATGTTTATGTATCTCTCACCTCTGTCTATCTCTTTCTAACTTAAAAGTTCAATCATATAAGCCTTTTCTCTAATACTACATAATTATAACCCAAATTTTTTACCATGCTGATACTAGGAAATGAGAAGGCTTAAGGCCTCTAGAACCTATATCAAGCCAAATTTAATTGGTGGAAAGGCCAACTATGTCATTCTAATTTTAAAAATCTTAAACTTGCTTTAACATCTCTTTGAATTCTAAGGAATCATCTCAATTAGAATTGAAATGATATTTTTTCTTTTATATTTTCTTACTTTTTTTTCATAATATAAATTATATATAAAATAATCTCCCATAAAAACTATCCTTTGATTTAAAGTACTCATATTAAAAGTCACATAATTTTAATCCCATTACATATCGTAATCATTAATATTTAATTCTTATATATATATGTTGGGCTTTTATAGAACATGCACAATGGAAAAATAAAAATTTTTCTACCTGTAACCCACCAAGGATCCATGTGATTCATGTCAATCAAAAAGAAGGATGAGAAAAACTTACCAATTCAGATGAAAGAGCACAAATTTGTGGGAAGGTAGAGAGGGGGGTTTACACAAGTAACACTCAACCTCGAGCATGGAGTTAGATTTAGACGTTACCAATGGATGATCACCCTCTATACGTATCCACATGAATAGGATCTATCCCAATCGCAAGGTGTGCTAGCACTAAGGTTTCTCTCTCTCTCTCTCTCTCTCTCGCTATATATATATATGTATATATATATATATATATATATATATATATTGAAGGAAAACGTAAACACCTCTTTTTCCCAACAAAAACCTAAAACGTGTAGTCATATATATATATATATATATATATA